>WMED01006425.1:0-18487 GCA_019650415.1 Pipa parva | reverse complement strand
GGCACAGATGCTTTTATTAAAGTGAAGTTAAATCTAGGTGACGGAGCCTCTTTAAGTGAAGATAAGCTTATCCAGACCTGACTGTAGGAACCGAAGGAGATGTGTAATCTATAAGTCTCAAAAGAGAAACCTAAAGAACACCAGTTCCAGTAGGTCTTCTATACTTTATCGTATGAAGCATATGAAACTATTTTCCTTGCATTAAGCAAAGTGTGAATGACTGAGTCTGATAATCCTTTCTGGTGGAGAATCATAGATTCAATCTCTAGGCCATTAAATTCAAGTAAGTGGGGTTCGAATGGAACAGAAGAACCTGAGACAGGAGGTCTAGATGTAGGGGAAGAGAACAAGGTTGATCTACTACCATGGCTAGAAGATTGACAAACCACTCTCTTTTTGCCCATCTTAGGGCAATTAGAATTACTTTAGCTCAATCTTGACGTATTTTTTGTAGAATTTTGGGTAGCACTGGTAAAGGATTGAATAGGTAAGCCAGAGGGAAATTCCAGGTTATTGTCATGGCATCCACAGCAAATGCTTGAGGTTCCCTTGCCCTGGAGCAAAACAGGGGAAGATGATTTTTGAACTTGGATGTAAAAATGTCCATCATTGGAAGCCCCCACCTGAGAACTAACTGTTGGAAGATCTGAGGGGATAGTCTCCACTCTCCCGCCATGATCCTCTGAGGACTAAGAAAATCTGCTTCCCAGTTAAAAATTCCCACCATATGAATGACAGAGAGAGGGAGAATCCATTTTTCTGCCCATTTTAGAATTTGAGATACCTCTAACATAGCTGCTCAGCATCTGGTACCCACTTGATGATTTATATAAGCTACCATTGTGGCATTCTCGGATTGGATCCTGATATGAAGACCCTGAAGAATTTTTGTAAATTGAATAATTCTAGGTGGACAGCTCTCAGTTCCAGAATGTTGATAGGAAGCAGAGATTCCTTCCTCAACCAAGCACCTTGCAGATGATTATTGTTGAATACTGCACCCCATCCTGTCAGAGATGCATCCATTGTGACTAGATGCCATTTAATTAGACTTAAGTGATAGATGAGATACTTGACTGAATAACTTGTTGATTTTGTTGTTTGGTAGTGATACTGTCAGGTCCTTTGTGTTTAATAGCATTCCCAGAAAAATTATTGTCTGGGCTGGAATTAGAGAGGATTTCTCTATGTTGATAATCCATCCTAATCGAGAGAGATGAAGGATGATGAAGGATACCTTGATGGACTGTGTTCACAGTTTCCTCCCATGAAGGGGCCTAGATGAGATCGTCCAGGTAAGGAGTCATGTGTATTCTCTACTATCTTAAAACTGCTGTGATAGCTGCCACTTTGATGAATACTCTGGGAGCCATCAAAGGGGAGTGCAACAAACTGATAGTGAAAAGTACCTGATGCAAAACAAAGGAACAACTGGTGTTGAGGATAGAATATGAAGGTAGGCATACTTCACATCTAGAGTAGAGAAATACTCATTCTGGTTCATTGCTGCAATTACGGAATGGAGTGATTCCATCTTGAATATCAAGATTTTCACAAATTTGTTTAAATCTTTTAAGTCCAGAATAGGACGGAAACTTCAGTCCCTTTTTGGAACTATATAAAGATTTGTATAATATCCCTTGAATTGTTGTTCCAGAAGGGTCTGGAATTATTACACCCTTGGTCAAAAGACTGTATATAGTCTAGAAAAATCCTGACCCTTTATCTTGTTTGAAGGAATTTGGGGTTAGGAAAAAGCAGGGAGGAGGAAAAAGAGAAAACTTGATTTGATAACGTGAACAGATTCTCTCTTAAACCCAATCATCTTCTATGCAGTCCAGCCATACCTCCTGAAAGAGAGACAAATGACCCCGACTTGCCTGTCTGATATGGATATGGCTACAACTTCATGCTGATGTTTAATCAAGAGAGGGAGAATTATTTTTGATTGGCAGTTTCCCTTTCCTGTAAGGTTAAACTTTCCTCTGGAAGGTGTATGAGAGGAGTTTCCAGGGTGATGATAGAACATTGATTAGATAAACAGTAAGTAGGGGCTGAATGTTTGATCTGCCTCCATTTTTAAATCTATTTTGAGGAAGAACTGTACTCCTTCTTCCTGTTGCCTGACTAATGATCCCTTCTAGCTCAGTTCCAAAAACTTGTTTTCCTTTAAATGGGAGAGAGGTTAGTGATTTTTTTGATGTCATATTTGCAGAACAATGCTTCAACCACAATTGACGTCTTGCTGCAACTGACATGACAGAAGAACTGGTTAAAATTTTGGCTGCACCCAAAGGAGCATCACAAAGATAATTTATTGCTTATTGAAAAGACAGAAGAGTTGGCATTGAGTTATTGTCAGAGAAGTCTGACAGTGCTGACAATTAGCTGGGATACCCAGCGCTCACATGCCCTGGCCACCCATGTGGAGGTGAATATGAGGCATAAGGCAGAACCCGCTGCTGAAAAAATAGACTTTAAAAGTCCCTCTAACTTCCTATCTGGTGCATCTCTGAAGGAAGCGGAGTCTGGTACTGGAATAGTTGTGTGTTTAGAAAGACGCAAGATTGGAGTGTCAACTACTGGAGGAGAAACCCATGTATCTAATGATTCTTTAGGAAAAGATTTGAAAATTTTTGCAATGTTTGAAAATGTAGCTCTGGATTCTGCCATCCTGAAAGAATTATCTGGTCCAACTGTTCATAAGCTGGAAAAAAACCTCTGTTTTCTCTGTCTCTTAAAAATATCCTTTGCAGGATCAGATTGAGGTGCAGAAGAAGAAATATTTAATACTACAAAACTTTATGGAAAAAGGTTATTTACTGCCTCAGAAGAATCTTGAGGCAAGGAGGCCCCCCGTCTCTAATTGGCTTGTATCGTCTCCATCTGAGTCAGAGGATATTTGTCCTTCATCTTCATAAAGTGGAAGTCTTACAGATACAAAAGGTGCAGCACCCGAAAAAGTTGTTGCATCAGAAGATATAGCCACTGAACGCTTGCGCAGTGGTTTGCGAGTGTCTTCTGCAAAAAGCTGTAGCATTTTCTCTATTGTGTTTGGTGAAGACACTAGTTCTTGAAGAGACTGAGAGAGTTGCTGTACCCATGGAGGAGTTATCTCTACTGTGGGTTGAGCAATTTCTGGGGTTAAAAACACTCTGGGTTCACTTGCCATAACTGTGCAAGAGTTACATACAGACTGGTCCCAACTTTGTAAAGACTTGGAGTGATAGATATTGCAAGCAAAAAATTTTACTTTAGGTGACAACGTTTTTGTGTGACAGAGTGGGTAGATCCTCCTTTAGAAGTGGCCATGCACACTACAATTTACAGGAAAATCTTATTTTAAATCATGCACTGTGCAGTTTCAATTAATATCAATGTCTGCAGATGTTATAAAAAAAAAGATGTTAAAGTATTTATTAAAGTGCACCTGTCACCTCAAAACTCTAATATTAATTTAGGTTCTACAAATGAAATAAACGTTTTTGTAACTATATATGTCTTTTTAAAAAATTTACCTTTATACAGTGTTTCTCTGTCATCTTCCCTGTCTGTCAGCCTGGCTTTTCTTTCCTGAGTTGGGTGGGCATGGCTAAATGATGATTGACAATATAGCTCCTCCAATCAGATCCCTGCTAGATTGTGATTTAAGGTATCTGATTGGAGGAGCTATAATGTCAATCATCATTTAGCCCAGCCCACCTGACTCAGGAAAGAAAAGTCAGGCTGACAGGGAAGATGACAGAGAGAAATGCTGTATAAAGGTACAATTTTTTAATACATATATATTTACAAAAATGTTTATTTCATTAGTAGAACCTAAATTAGTATTGGTTTTGAGGTGACACATTGGTTTTGGCTGAGCTGCACAGAAATCTTCTTAGAAAATGGTGAGAAGATAATCTTGTGGTCTGTGTAGGAGGAGAGGCCTCTCAAAGTAATGAGAAGCCACGCCCTAGTCTTGCGATATTATGCCCTGACAGCGGTTGTCTTAGAGAAAGTCACAGGAAGCCTGCACTGCCAATGAAAAGCCTGCAATACTATTTTAAAAATCTTTTTTTTTTTTTTAAATAAAAACATTTCACCATTTGCTAATGAAATCCCCACATAGTCTGATAGGATTTGTCACAAATCAGGGAAAGGGGAATGAGTGCCCCACAAAACCTTTACTTGCCCTGTGGCAAGGTACACAGTCCCTCCTGGGAAAAAAGTAGGGCTGTAAGTACTACACCTATTAGGAGAATTCCTTTAATCTAGGCATCCCAAGGGATAAAAATCCTGTAGGGGTAGGACGAAAGGAGGAACAAAATATTGACTTTTGTTCCATGTCACTCCATGGTTGTCAAGTAATTTTTCCTGTCCGAAGAATACTAAGTGAGAATCCATGGTGAAGGACACTAGAAAAACTGACTTACTTCCTGTCAGGGGGCTAAATCCAAAAGAGGAGGAGTCATTTTTTCCTAGTGCCCTGCTTCCAGTGAGATGGAGCTTTGCCCACTGTTTTGTGTCCCCCAAGAGACCTTAGAGAAAAGTAGTTATTGAAAGCTAAACAAGCTGGCAACAGTATAATAATGATGTCACAGAAGTGCTAAAAATATAATGCATACCTCCCAATATAGAAGGGGGAAACAGTGGGACAACACTGTTTATCCCCTGCCACTGGCAATACTGGCACACCACCCACTTCCCTGATTGATTTTGTGCCATGATGTTTATAACGGGCCAGCCATCAGGTACAGGGAGCAGGACATAGAAACAGGGACCCAAAAAATGGGACTGTCCTGCAGAATCAGGGACACTTGAAGAGTATGATCATGTAATAACATACAATTGCCTGTTGCTGCCAGCAAAACAGTCCAGCTTCACTTTATGACAGTAAACTATATTTATAGCAAAATTTTCTGGATCACATTACAATGCCATAAACAAACCATTGTTTTCATTAGTGCAAACTGGTGAGTTTATGGACACAATGTCTCAGTGTAATGGATCTCAGGGAACATACAAGCATGCTTGAACTGCTGGATTAGAGAGCAGCCTGGGATCTCATGAAGTAATAGCAATGGAACAAAACAAAACCAAAACATTTTTTTTGGTAGGAATATAATTTTTAAGGATACAGTTCACCTTTACATCACTTTACAACCATTTTTAAATTTACTTCAGCTCTGAATGGTGAAATGTAAATCCTTAACTTCAAGGACAAAAATGCAAAAACTAGAACCTGATTAACATTACTATAATAAATGCTGTTAGCTGCATACAAGTTTAACTGTTTGAGATGCACTCACAAAGCATTCTAAAGTTATGGTTGGTGGAGTCTGGTATTCTTCAGGCTGGAGCTCTACTCTTTTGCATAAACTTCAACTCCCAAATTCATAATCATAGCAGTTTACAGAAGAGTGTTTATTATATCAATATTAGAAAAATTAATTGGTGGGCCTCGTGCAAAATAATTTTATGATGTTTAACTATTAATACAAATGTGGTTTGTAGTCTTGCATAGCGGTCTAGCAATCTGCCCCTACATAATACTAATTTTTTTTATTGATGATTTTAAATTGTGTTAATGGTGATAATTTTTTATTTTTATTAGCATTTTCCCAAGACTCTGTGTGTTTGGTGCTATCATTTTACTTTTTTTTTTTAATGTAAATCAATAAACAAAGAAAACAAGAGGACCATCTAGAGTAGACCCACCCTCCTAAAAGTGTAACAGCCCCTATATCAAGGCAGCACGCCTGAAGCCCCCTCTTAATCCTGGGAAGGTTTCAGAATTCCACCCTATCTGATTAAGGGGTGTATCTTAATGATGCAAATTTCATCATAGTAGGGGTGGGTCTAACAAATAAGGAGCCATTTGGGTGGGTTTTTGTGCTAAAAGGGGAGGACTTGCACAGGGAGAGGTGGAACAATAATTTTAGATAACTGGCCGAACTTCAGGGTTTCTCTGGAGCAGTGATTTTCAACCAGGGTTCCGCGGAACTCAAGGGTTCCACCAGGATAACCCAGGGGTTCCGCGACACACTGGTTGCAGGTTGGCAGGTACACTGTCAGACAATACAAACATCAGCAATTGGGACCGTATTCCGGATAACAGTGATCTGGCAGTGATCACAGTAAATTGATCACTGTCAGATCACTGATAGCTGGGACCGAGACTGCATCATTAGCAATCAGCATTATTACACGACTCATCAGAGAGAGATCGCAAGACCTTGCTGGGAAGTTGCTCATGTTCCATGTCTAAATCAGTGACACTGGGTACAAGAACAGATTTGTGCAATATTAATATTAAATTTCTGTAGGGGTTCCGCCAGAAATCTGATGACACCAAAGGGTTCCCCAGAAGAAAAAAGGTTGAAAAAGACTGCTCTGGAGAAGCTGTGTTTGCTTTGCTCAGAACACAAGAATGAGCACAAAGCTGTAGTCCAGGAAGATATTCTAAATGACATTGGCAGCTCAGAAAACAGAGAGAAGGCATAAATGTACACCAAATGATATCTAATCAGGATGTGATGCTAGCTTTCATATGAACCAGGTTGTAGCTCTCAGAATCAAACAATACAAGGATAGAAGAACAAAAGCTGCACACACATAGAGAAGGGTATATAACCAAGTATTTTACTGACCAGTGATAAGCAGCACAAAAACAATATTTCAGGGGGCAATTGCTTCCATGATCAATAAAATATTTGGTTATATACCAATCTCTACGTATGTGCAGCTTTTGTTCTTCTATCTTTGTATAGCTCAGAAAACAGGAAATCCCACCAATACTAACCAATCTGTTATTTCACTAAGGACCTCTGGGGTACATGCTTCTTAGAATCTGGGTTTTAGCATTTTTTTTGTAGGAGAAATAGAGATTCCTAAGCAGTTCCATTTTTATAGTGTAGTTGGTTCTGCCCTCTTATTATCGTTCTCATGACACATTAAAATTGTTGGGAACCTCTAGGGGCCTTATGTCTCGAAGTTCCCGGAAGTACTAGTAGTGGTCAGGTTGGGAGCAGGACTCAATGTTGCAAGTCACATCATCATGTGGGCAGAGCTACACTGAATGACAGCCAATTAGGTTGATTTGGGGCTTATAAAAAATAGCATTTATGATGGAGCTACCCCATTTTAGACCTAGGCCAGAGGACTTGCTAGTTTCCACAGAGACTCCAGTGAAACCCGGCAAGTTCCCAGGTGTGCACATTAAGCAGCAAGAATATAACATTTATATTGGTTTTTCCCATCTTACCCAGGCAAACTCATCAAAGAACAGTGATGGCTTCTGTGTACTAGTATCATCTGCTTGTAATTTCATAATCTCTGGATGTGTGAGATGGGTTTAAGAAAGCATGACCATCAAAAATATCAAATCACCATTACATACACTTTGCTTGCGATGCATTTATCCATGGTAAGCTGGCCAAACTGATACAAACTACCTGCTCATTCTATCAAATATGCTACAGCCAAGAAAGAGGAGAAAAAAAAAAAGGGCAAATATACTGCACCTATAATATTTTCAGGACCATCAGATGTGCTTTAGATACTGCATTAACACTAGATTAACCGTACTCTATTAACAGTAGATTTTCAAAATCAAATAGTGAAAAATTCATTATATTTGAGAACATTAGTAATGCAGTAAGATTTAGGGAAACTTCGAAACTGTTATATTCAGAAATATATCTGTTCTGCTGATTCTAACCTTCCACACATTTATTATAGGGCAACAGTATCCTCTTAAACGAGGTTTACTTCTTTTACCCATAAGTCAATGACTTAATACATAAACACCACAAGTGAATTTAGTCTGAAACCAAGCATCCCACTAATAAAATTTTGAACTGCTGATGGAAAGCAAAGTATGCAGAGCATATTGGTTGGAGTGGAATTTAGGACTCCATTATGAATACTAACCCTCTGAGCCACAGAATTGCCAAGTGCAAGTTAGAAACACTTTGTCATTTGTCTTCTGCAGTCCATTTTTGAAGGCGATGGGCTGCATTCTTTTCAAAGCAATAAGTTCACCCACAGCCAATTTTTTCATGTGCTGCCACCATTTCCTCCTTACCTGCAGAAAGGGTGGTTATATCCCACGAAACACTGTGGGGAGAATTCACCATTCAGCGAAGTGAACTCAGAGTCCTTCGGCTCACTTCACAAATGGTATTATGCGCTCGCGCGCAGGACATCAGCAATCACATAATACCATTTGCGAAGTGAGCCGAAGGATTCGGAGCTCACTTCGCTGAATGGTGAATTCCCCTCTGTATGTTTGACCCTGATAAATGTGTTTGTAGCAGCAAACAGCTGAGTGACCTGTTTTTTCCTTTTTTTGCTTATGTATGTGCACACAAGTGTTCGGCGGCAATGCGCCACTGCTGCCCTGTACGTCCACCATTATGGATGCTTTGAAAATTCATCTTATACCACTGGCAGTCATGCTTCTCCCTCAGCATCCTGTTTGCTGTCCTGAGAATGTCGCTGGAGCTCCAGTGCCCTGCGACCTACCACTTCTCAGTACACCAATCTTCTTTTCCCTGCAGCACTGCAATCCTCTTCACTTCTTGCTTTCTCTTGAAGATCACAGAGTTGAACAAGTGCAGAAGCAGAGTTCTGATTTTCAAGAAGAAGCAGGAAGTTAAAAGGATTGCAACACTACATGTAAAACAGCGGTTCTCAACCTGTGGGTCGCGACCCCGGCTGGGGGTCGCACGACCGATCCACGGGGGATCGAGAACCGCTGCAGCACCCGAAAGCGGCCGCAAAGACCCTCCCTATATGGGTTCCTGCGGGGTGACATTGGCCGAAAACGTCACCACATGATGCGCGTACGTGATGACGTTTCGGCTGAACGTCACCACGTGACGTGCATACGTGATGACGGTCGCAACCCACAAAAGGTTGAGAACCGCTGATGTAAAAGAAAAAAAGATTGGTGGTCTGACAATCAAGAGGCAGCCCTTGAGGAAAGAAAGTGATTGGTTGACCAATGAACCCTGCCCCTTTAAACTCATCTTTTGTCGCTTAAATGTAATGATTCAAAAACTATTGAAATTAATGTAACTTAACCTAAAAAATTATATTTTCACTTTAGAGAATGGGCTTAAATCTATTATACCAAACTGATGCTGTAAAAATTCTTTAATGAGGAACAAAAACCAGAAGCCAAGTTATCATTCTAAATTGCATTAAAAAAATTAAAATAATAAGGATGCATAACTGGCCTCACAGACTGCTACCCAGCAAAATATGTAATTTGCAGAAGAGGAAAACAGTCATACAGTTTTCTTTAGGAGTTACTTGTATTCTAGGGATGGCAATAAAGTTATTATAATATTAAGGTACCAAAACCATTTCTAAATAGGGTGGAAGATGGCAATGGAAAAAATGAATAATAGATCACTGCATTTTCTAACACAAATCCACCTATTCTGGACCACTGAATACTATTAAGTCAGAACCTGCATAGTTTCTTGTTTTTTTTTTTTTTTAATTTTGGTTGAATTTGCATTCAGTTTTAAACCAATTATTGTTTTACAGATTTTTTTAAGTTAATATGTTTTTATTTAACAGCATTGGGTTGGATGTTTTATTTGTGGCTCTACTTTAGTCCAACAAATCTATATGCATCTTGTTGTATTGTAACTTTAATGACAAATCTCTCTTCATTAGCCACCATATTTATTGCAGACAACAAATTACTGCAGATAGTTTAAGCCTTCTCTTGGTAGCTGGTTCGCTGGTATTTGGCCTGTGGAAGCAAGTCAACTAGTAAACTGGTGACTTTCCATATACTGTAATATGCTTTTGGGATAAATGCTTTTATTCTTCAGTTTTGTGAAGTAATTCATAGGAGACATTTCCTCTTTTCATAAATAATTTAAACGTTAACTTAAAAAAACTTTAATATGATTTCTACGATAGTTTAACACTGAAAACATGAATAAACCTAAATTCGGAAAAATGCTTTTTTTTTGTGCTTTCATATTCCCGCTGCTTCTTTAACAACATGACTTCAGGCTACGGTGCTATAAACAAAACACATCAATGACTCCTAGCGACCTTATCAGTTGTACATAAAAACAGAAAAGTGTAATTTTAAGGAAAAAAAAATGATAAAATCTGTTGACCTCCATGCACACAAAAACTGTACGTGGATGCTGCAAAAATGAAGTGAAAGATTATTTAAAAATATGACATTTGTGGTGGATACGTCTTAAAATATCTAACCGAGATGTAACTGCAGTTTAGACCTCACATCCACCTTTGGTAAAAGTCAGAGCTGGCATAGTACAGTCATACATTTCTCTTATATTAATTATTAGATTGTAAGCTCTATGGCTCTGTGACCTTTTTACAGTCTTTATTTTTTATAAAGAATTGTGTTTATATCTCACTTTCATTAATCTGGAAACTCCCTATATTGTGAAGTGATAACATAATTGATACACACTTCATGACATAAAAAAGTTGAATGGGATTGTGAATAGTGAATGAATGATCCCCCTCCTCCCCCCTATCCCCCTCCTCTTCAGGTTCTCTCCCCCCACTCCGCCCTCCAGGCGCCCCTATAATGCTTTCTCTGCCGGAGTCTCTCTCTTCCTCTCTACCCTAAGGCCCAATTTCGCTTCTCCGAGCCAATGTGACGCAGCGGATCCGATGTAGCAAGGCCAACCAATTTTCTAGCTCTATGAGCGGTTACAGGCGCCTCCGCCTTCCCCCATGCCTCACCTCAAGTCTTCCCCCCCGGGGCCGGTGCAGACGGCTGGATATCGAGGCGCACGCAGAGCAGGCCGGGCCTTGTCAGCTGCTGCAGGCGGCGGCCGCTCTCCTTCACTGAGAGAGCAGGGAGACAGGGAGCCATGGCGGGGGGGAGCGGCGCCATTACCCCAGGCCAGAGCAATCGAATCAGAGCATCCCTCCTCACGGGCTCTCTGAAACCACAGTTCGCGCAGAGATCGGATAACACCAACCTCGGGTACCTAGGCTCCAAGTGGCCCGGTACAAGCAGACGGCGTATCATTGAACGTTGCGCGAACCCTACTTTCTAAAGGGTACCGTTCGATGCGATCGGCATATCGATTGAGCGGGCCTGTCATAAGTTGAAGAGATGGCCGAACGGCAGCAATGACGTCTCGGTGACTAAGAATGGAAATCTCGGCCCAAGGAAACCTCGCGTGATCTTTGATGACATTAGGGAAATGACGTGTTTAGTGGCAGTGCCTAGTTGTAAAGGTCGCTTTAGCTCAAATTCTGAGCACGTGTGTTCTGCTCCAGAATATCATTCAAGTCTTTTGCACCAGAAACTACACGTTTTTTTATACTGGGTGGGGAATAAAGGTCTCCCACATTTGGTATGGGCAGGTTTCATTCAGTAGGCTAGGCGCTTCCATTATCATTTTCTTCATCAATTATTATAACAATTTTTCTTTCTTTATCAAAACCCATCAAGAATTGGACCAGTGAACATCAGCCACTTTGTTGTTCAAGGATATTATGAACAAAAACGAATGATCTCCGGCACTCCATGTGCATTCATTCGTTTTTGTTATTAGCGTTTGGGGGGTAATTCAGCAATGTGCGAAGTGAGCTCCGGATCCTTCGCATCACTTCGCACATGCTGTTATGCGCTCGCTGATGTCCTGCACGCAGATATCAGCGAACGCTTTAAAGGAATTTCAGTCTCGGTGAGGGAACTCGAGTGGTCTCGCTGAGACTGGAATCCCTTTAAAGCGTTCGCTGATGTCCGCGTGCAGGACATCAGTGAGCGCATAACAGCATGTGTGAAGTGATGCGAAGGATCCGGAGCTCACTTCGCACATGGCTGAATTACCCCCTGGATCTAGGTATATCCATTCTCCTGAGCACCCACATGTTGATTCACTGTTACCGGAGAGGTTCTCATACTTGCAAGCAGAGATTGAGCAGCCGTTTTGATTTTTCCAAGCGTATTATGAAAACAACCGATCTGTAATAGTGACGCAGTGAGCGTTCCATAGACGCTTTGCGCTCGGTCGAAATGCATCTGCACCAGACCGGAAAACGATTTTACTTTGGATTTCTAACCTTCATGCAACTGGATCCACATTGAAAAGAAAATGATCTGGCAGACCTAGGACCGTTAGAACTCCAGAAAATAGTGGCAGCAGTAAGAGCATCCATTCAGCAATTGCCAAAGTGTTTTGCTTATAAGCATAGCATCGCACTAGCACTAGGGATATCAAGCCGGAGTTTGAGGAGGATTCTGCATGCCAATTTGAGACTGCATCCTTACAAAATGATGTTGGTTCAAGAATTAACTGAGACAGATCATAACAATTGTAGAACCCTATGTGCGAATATTCTTGCACAAGTACCTACTGCAGCTGTTCTGAGTACCGATGAGGCTCATTTCCATATTAATGGAAATGTAAACAAACAGAATTTTCGCTACAGGGCAGAACATAATCCTCATGAACTCAACAAACTACCGCTTCACTCTCCTCGTGTAACTGTTTGGTGTGCAGTTGCCGACTTTGGTGTCATCTTTTTTGAAGAAGGTGATGAAACAGTAACTGTTACCTCCATCCAGTATACTGAAATGTTGGAGAACTTTCTGCGCCCGAAACTGGATGACTTGGATACAGAACATGTATGGTTTCAGCAGGATGAGGCCACAGCTCACACGGCATGAGGTTTCTTGGAGTGTTGAGGGAAATGTTTCCTGGGCATTTGATCTCTTTAGGGGGAGACGTGGGGTGGCCGGCAAGATCACCAGTTTTAAGACCTTGTGACTTTTTCCTTTGGGGATACCTAAAGGAAAAGGTTCTCCGACATCATCCTCGAACTCTTGAGGATTTGAAGGAAAGGATCCGAGAGGAAATCGATGCAATACCACCTGAGATGACACGGAGAGTCTTGGAGAACTTCCGGGAACGACTCTATCAATGTATTGCCAACAGTGGCCACCATTTGTCTGATACAATTTTTAAAACCCATTAAAACAAAACTGTTTTATGTACTTTTCAGAAATATAAGCATTTTTTTCTAGATAGTTGGGTTCTTTTGGTAGATTCATTCAAAATTTGGGAGTTCTTTATGCCCCACCCTGCGAAAGACTGTGCCTTGTACTAGCCAGGATGTTATTAGTACAAATTTACATTTTAAATATTTTATTCCCTCTAAACATAGTTAGTGCAAATTTGTGTATATATATATATATATATATATATGTAGAAAGAGAGAGAGAGAGAGAGATGAGTTATGGAATGGCAGTTAATTCCCTGATCAGATCAGCAGTTTAACCTGAAGCATCAATAAAAACATTCATCCTGCAGGGAATTTTTTAAATGTCATAGTTCCAAAAGCGCTCAGGGGCTTATTCAAGAAAGTATGAACAGGTCATGTAAACATCTAAATTAACATTTATTCTGCACTTCCCCATATTTGTATATTCTGCAAACTGCACAGTAGAGAATTTGTTAATAATGTGGACACTTATGACAGTTGTGGACTTACAGAGCTCTTTACATTACCTTGTATGCAAAAGGGTACTGTGTCCAATTGACAAATAGACTTTGGCATACCAAAGTGGAGAATATAGAGCAGGGATGGCGAACCTATGGCATGCAAGCCATCACCAAACCCTGCCTTCAGTACAGGCCGCGGACCTAATCTGACAGTTTTCAGGCCGGATCAATGCCTGCACTGAAGAAGCGCACATGAGCAAGGGAGTTCTCGCCCCCAACGTGTTTGAACTCCTCCCCCGGCGCTGGTGTGATGACATCACTTACCAGCATCGGCACTTCGGGGGATGCGCTCGTGGGTGACGTTACCTTTTTGCCACTCTGTGCCAAAAAGGTTCGCCACCCCTGATATAGAGGGTTCATGGCAGGGCACCCATATTGTATATTGCTACTGTTCATTCAAAAGTGATGATAAAAACTAACCAGGTGAGAACACAAACTAGGGATATGGTAACATAGAAAAGACGTGTGGATAACATGACTGCACTTCATTTTTGGAATTCACACCATAACATATTCTGCATCTTACTAGTGTCCAAATGACTGCTTTATTTCTACATGCTAATAACACTGTACATTTTTCAGTAACAATCCATACCTTTGAACAAATTATGTATCTATATGAAAGTACTTTGCTGATTTCTAACTTCATAGAGGATTTTTACTGGGATAAAAAATTAGGAAGTGACTCAATTGCAGTGACGGAGTTGCCAACTGTTAAAAGACTTTTTTAGATTAATTATATTTACATTACCTAGAAACTACACTGACAGTAAATACTTCTTTCCATAAATAGTTGAAGCAGCTTTAAAGGGCTCGTTCACCTTGAAATTCATTTTACTATGCTATTCTAATAAAAATTTCCAGTCTGCTTTCTCTTTAAGTACTTCACATTTTCTTCAAAAAATATTATTTTAACATTTCTTAGGTTACTAGGGTTCATTCACCTAGCAACCTATTGCCTAAAGAAGCAAAGACAGGAAGAGAAATAATAAAGGACTGGTACTATTTCTGCTACCTGTCTGACCCTGACAGACAGGCCTGCTTTAAGTCATATGGTTGCCCAGTGCGTTTGAAACCTAAACACACTAAAGTGATACTGGTGGTGATATTCAAATACTGCACATTGAATTATAATGCTGGGTGCAAGCTTTACTGTGATGCACTGATGTATTCTCTCAGGATTCTTGCCCTATAGTCACACCCCCACCTCCTTGCAGAGGAGCTACACACTGTTTTGCAAGTTCTGTCTCACAGTTCTAAGCACTTTCCTGCACTGCCCCTCAGGCAATGAGCACTCACTGTGGTTTCTGGTGTTGCAAGCAGAGTTGACTCAAATTATTTTTAAATTATGTAGGTGAAAGCAGCACTTACACCTTCCATCTATATCACTGGAAAAAAAACAAGCTCATGCTTCTCGCAGTCTTAGTAGCTGAAGCATGCACTCATTGAGCAGGGGACTGCACAGTATAGGAAAGGGGGACATAGTGCAGTACTGTTAAAATAGTCATAATCTGCTTAATGCTACAAAGCACTCTGTTCAGCAATGCTGTACATGCTGCCTGAAAAAAAAATACAATATTTTCTAGTTACAACAAATGCAGAAGGTATTATATTTATCACTTTTGTCTTATGACACAATGCTCCATCACGTTGGTAAGCACATTGTTTGTGACCAAATGCTCTTGGAGGATGTTTAGATACAATTTTGTATTTATGATAGTGTTGTTAGGCAAAATTGTGAGTAAGACAGTGGTACCAGAGCCAGTGTGGCAGCTAAGACCATTTGTGCAGATTCTCAGTCTTATTCTGGGATATATTGTTTGTAATTTTGCATGTGTCTGTTTGAACTGAATATTCTATTGGCAACATTCTGAGTATATACAAAAATTGCAGTACTTGCCTGCTGGGGATCCTCTGCTTCCAACTCCAGTCTGTGTATCAGTCAAAGTGTGGGTGCTCAGGAACAAAACGGACTTCCAAGCAAAATTCAAAAAACTTTTCCGGCACTCCAAAAATGTTAAAAATACATTTTATTTAATTACCACATGGGTGAAAGGTTATATTAAAAGCATTGCACAGGGCCTACGCGTTTCACGCTTGGCGAGCGCTTAATCATGGCTTGTAGCCTGAATAGTAATGTAGAGCTATGAACTTGAGTCTATTCTCCATGTTTACTTACTGAGCAAATTCTGCGAAGTAGCAAATATGCAACCAATTTGGGCATCTACGATAGTCGCAAAGTAATGGAACTCTTTGCATTATTTGGCTTTTATCAGTTGTACAGTTGAAAGCTAGTTAGAAAATAGTCACTCCTGAGGAAGGCATGCCAATATACCCTTCTTAACTATCATGCTTCATTGGTGTTCAATAGCTGTACCCATTAATGCATGAGACGCTATTTTACATAACTACAAATATGTTCCAATAACATCTTACAGTTTAAGGAATACCGTTAGAAAGATAATTTTGTTTTCATTGAAAGATTTCCATGAATTTGAAGCAACAGCAGATACACAGACAAAGGAAGATTTCTTACTAGAAAACACAAAAATATCAGTACAGGCACTGGTGGTCGTGTTGCTTCATCTTCCAGTTTTCTACAGAAACTGATCAGATGGAGACAGAAAAAAGCAGATGAAAATAAAGACAAAGAACAAGGAAGACACCAACTTAAATAATCTTAACTACAACACTTGGCTCAGAAACACAGCAATGTCAGTTTTGGTTCTCATTTTCTGCTAAAAAAAGAAAAAAGAATAGCCAAGTAACTGAGAAAAAAGGTCAGCTTCCAGAAAATCTAGCTTTAGAGGATAAGTAAAGGGTGTATATGTCTGTATGTATACAACCAGGTTATGTAGCACTGTAAAATTCAACAATACAATTATAATATTGACATCCTAGAAGTGCTTAACCTTTTCCTATCCAATTACATTTCCTGTTCCACCCATTGAAATCCTAATATTTTTGGTGAAAATCATCAAATTAGATGTTTCATGCAATATCAGTGAATTTTAACAAAGAAATTAGCAGCACTCGCTTCATTACTTCGACCACACTCACACGTCTGTAATATTGATGTCCCCTGCCAGGGAACCAAGGATTGGAATGGAATTTTTGGAATGTCCCCCTCTAGGGGACACAGGATAGGAAAAGGTTAATATAATAATAGTGAAGTAATGACAAAGCATATAATCATAAATAAAAAAAAAACAACTATATATACCACGGAGGAAGGGGAAATGGAAAGAAGTACTTTAAATGTCAAAAGAGGGACACTGCAAAACATGAATTTAATGGGGAGGCATGAAGCAGACAAATGTTGAAATAGTATGTTTTCTTCTAGGAATACAGGGCAAGAATTCTGGCAGAAGTTAAAATGGACAGAATTTAAGAAATGTGGAAGACCAGGTAGTGTAGGGCAATAGTGTAAAGTGAGATAGGACATTACAAGGGATGGCTCTTTGCAATGTAACAGCAAAAAAAAGAAATAAAAATCAAGTTTTTAGCAGTGGTACTAATGTGCTTAGGCAAGGAGAGAGGAGAGTAAAAAAAAAAATCACCCCAGGACAACATGCAGAAGTAGCAGTTAAAGTAGCAGTTAATGAACACATCAACTAGAATGGAAAAGATGGGAACAGAGCCAGGTTGAGGTGGAAAAATTACCAGTTCTGTTTAAGACAGTGCTGGCCTGTCCAAGATGAGATTGTTATTGAGAAGAACGAGAGTGTGAATTTTAGATGTAAGTGCAGGGGTTGAAAAGTGAATTTGGGTATTATTTGCATACATGTGATGCTATAGTTAAATTAGTGGATGTCACCCAACGAGTGTAGTTATAACAGGAGGAGTCAAGGACATATCTTTCACCCTAAGTGGAACAGCAGAATAGGAATCATTAGCAAAGGAGACAGAAATCAAAGTGCTTAGAAAGGTAAGATAAAAGCCAAGACATTTTATTATAGACCCCAACAGCATGGAGAATCTGAATAAGAATTGCGTGATCAACAGTCTCAAATGCAGATGATGGATGTCTAAAAGCAGTCCCAATCCAATGACACACGTGGCATAAGAAGCAACTCTGAAGATGAAATTGAAGAAAGCTTAGACTGAGATAAACAGGCAACTTTCCAGAGAGTCTAGCTTGCAGAGGCTAGCTAAAGAGTAGAGAGAAACTGGTAAAATTATACGTGGATGTTGGGACTGCATATAGGATTTCGACCCTAAGAACAGCTTTCCAGAATGGACCTCTGAGAGCTGACCTACTGGAACATCAAGAGGGCTCTTTACACAAGAAAACTTATTCCTGAGACCACAGTTTAAATAGTGACCCTAATTAACAATAAGAAACACATCATTCAGGTGCATCAAAGAGTCTCTAATATTTAAGATTCAGTAATCTACTACAATGAATATCCATTATGGTTGTGGATTCTGAGCAAAAATGCATACTATAGATGAAGTGCTTACATTATAAATGTGGCATCTCTGTAGGAACTGGATTATTGAGAACAAGAATTTCCAAGGTCAATAGAGGGATGTGTCTAGTAAAGTTTTCTTCCTTAGGATGGCACATAGAATGGAGGTTTCACCACAACACACAGGAAGCAAATATTTATTGTAAAGACAGTCAAGTTGTGGAATTCCCTACCCATGGAAGTGGTTCTATGCTTGGGTTTAAAGGGACACTAAAGCCTGTAAAAATATAGCTTTCTATTTATTGGCCACCTAGTAAGTACAAGTGTTAAAATGACAGGTTTAGGCTTACTGATTTTGCAGAACAATCATAGCAATAGAAGAAAAAACAAGCACTTGAATAAGAAGTTATCAGTGAATCCTAGCCCCTCCTCCTATTACCTCTGTGCAGCATTTACATTACTAAGCAAAGTTTGACTCTGACCTTTTTTAGACTAATTTTCTGCATGTCTCCGACAGGTCTTCTAAGTTTCCTGAAGAAAATGTATTAGTTACGGGGGGGGGGGGGG
>WMED01006424.1:0-18488 GCA_019650415.1 Pipa parva | reverse complement strand
CAAACATGCAAAAAAACAGGAAATGAGGAAGGGGTCAAACACTTTTTCACACCACTGTACATAGCTGGGCTGCTACAGCCAAACCTTTGGTCACTCATGCCAATGCCAAACGTCAGTTTCAATGGTGCAAGGAGCACAAATCTTGGGCTGTGGACAATGTGAAACATGTATTGTTCTCCGATGAGTCCACCTTTACTGTTTTCTCCACATCCGGGAGAGTTACGGTGTGGAGAAGTCCCAAAGAAGCGTACCACCCAGACTGTTGCATGCCCAGAGTGAAGTATGGGGGTGGATCTGTGATGGTTTGGGCTGCCATATCATGGCATTCCCTTGGCCCCAATAGTTGTGCTAGATGAGCGTGTCACTGCCAAGAACTACTGAACCATTCTAGAGGACCATGTGCATCCAATGGTTCAGGATGACAATGCACCAATACACACAGCAAGACTGGTGAAAGATAGGTTTTATGAACATGAAAGTGAAGTTGAACATCTCCCATGGCCTGCACAGTCACCAGATCTAAATATTATTCAGCCACTTTGGGGTGTTTTGGAGGAGTGACTCAGGAAACGTTTTCCTCCACCAGCATCACGTAGTGACCTGGCCACTATCCTGCAAGAAGAATGGCTTAAAATCCCTCCGACCCCGTGCAGGACTTGCATATGTCATTCCCAAGATGAATTGATGCTGTATTGGCTGTAAAAAAAGGCCCTACACCGTACTAATAAATTACTGTGGTCTAAAACCAGGTGTTTCAGTTTCATTGTCCAACCTCTGTATGTATTCAATAAAAACACCAAATATTTCACAAAAAAAATGTTTTCTCAGATTAAAAATAGATGTAATTTGCTAAATACCTATTTTCAACATATTCCATGAATTTATCAAGTTTCTAGTAATGCATATTTAGTCACATAAATTTTATAACTGCTAATTTTTTGCATAAAAAGGATGTTAAAATGTTGCAAAATGTATGATTCAGGAATCAAGCAAAAGCATTGATTGACGTTTTCATTTTTAAATGATAATTTAACTACTATTTTTAGCAATATGGAGCTTATTGACTAAAGGATGAATTCACCTTGCTACAATTCCAGTCGCATTGCCAAAATAGTTGCAAATTCACTTCTTACTGATGAAGTTGCGGATAGATTTGTCAAATGGCTGAACTGCTACGGACACAGTCACATGCTTAGTGTGGCAAAGTCAGTCGAATAGAAGTAGGATATGAAGCCATGCAGAATGATATGAATTCCTCCAGTGAAGTTCAGTGATGTCATCCTCACTATATTTCACTTAATGTATAGAAGTGAATAATACATTTGTTTCTATGTCACCTTGTACCTAGTTCATGTTAAAGGAGACCTAAAGTAAAAAAATAAAAAATGACAGTTAAAATACTTACCTTGTACAAAGCCGATTGATTATTAGCCGGCAGCCGAAGCTTCCCCTGATGCCTCCTTCACAGCGCACTGGCTGACTGAGAAGCCAGTGTGCAGCTCCTTCTTCCTGCTTCACCAGCTTCTATATCATCATGCTTATTGCGGGAAGTGTTCTCATTGACCCCCGCAATGAATGTTATGATTTTTAAGCCCTGTAACGGGGTGGGAGGAGCTGCAGCACTGGCTACCAGTCAGCCAGCGCTGTGAAGAAGCATCGGGAGCCGGCTAATTACAGCACAGCTCATTCTTCGACTGTAATCATTTGGCTCTGTATAAGGTAAGTATTTTAACTGTCCTTTTTTGTTTTTTACTTTAATTCCCCTTTAAGTAGTAGACTAATTTAGTCATTATGAATAGAAAGAAGAAGCAGCATAGTATAAGTTTAATAGTGTACCATAGCAATGACAAGTATCAGGCAAAGCCCTGAAGTATCTCTAGTGAATTTCTTCATAGAAGTACTCACCTGGGAACAATTTGTTCTTTTTTGTAGTAGACTAATTTAGTCGTAGTTGCCATTAGTACATTTAGAGGAGCTGGAGGGACTTTATTGTGACAGGGTGTAGTGAATCAATTCATTTTTGGCAAATTGATTCTTTTTAGTCTCCTAAAAGGGATCCATTTATTCTATTTTGCATTCGGTGTTACATCTGTTAAATATCATGCTTACTACTGCCACCCTGTGGCCTTTATTATATTTGGTTATGTAAACCATTAATAATGTAATTTCCCTTATCTCCTTGTTTTAAATGTCTTCTTCTGTTCTGTGAGGTCACATCCTGTTTTATGCAGTACTTTTCCTGTTCAGTAGACATATCACACAGAGCTAGAGAAAAGTATTTGTTTTGACTTCTGTGCTATTCTTAGTAAGCTCTATAAGCCATTTCAGAAGGTACAGTAAAAACCATCTAAAGCATATCCAATGCATCCTCCTCACTGTGTTTCCACAAGCAAGTGTTGAAAATAGGGGAATAACTATAGTGAGTTCACTATCTTCCATTGCTTGTATAGAGATTGACGCTCACAGTCTTGAGAGACTTCTCTAACATACATCTGTGGTGGAATAATCTTTTTTTTTCCATTTTTTTTAAATAATTGATTTATATATAAAAAGTGGTACAACAATTTGGGTAAAAAGGTTAAAAACAAAATGGCATCTTTTTACAGAGTATAAAAATATTTCCCCAAGGGTACTCTTTTGTAGGAAAAATGCTTTTTCAGTTGGATGGTTTGCGTGGGTGAATCCAGTGATATTAATAAATGCAACTAAATACAGAACAAGTAAATGTTTATTACAAATAGTGCTTCTTATCTTTTTAAAACCATCTTGGGCTGCAGTGGCACAAGCAACAAAGATTTCACAGTCTTTTAAATATAGGATCCATTACTGCTTTGACCTTTATGCTCTGTTTAAAATAGCAAGAATGTTAGTGAAAACCATGACAGGAATGCTGTTCTTTCAAATAAAGAAAACCAATATACTTCCCAATGTAATATAAATGTAAATAAATCACCCTTTCCCCCATATTTATGATATTGTACTGAATATTATACATTGCATTTAGGCAGCATTTTGCACATGATGATAGAATCCCTTTAACTGATGGAAATCATATGTTATAAACATTTATTATAAATTGCCTCTGGAATAAAGGAATCACATGCTATATAAACAAATCAAGATCAAGAATGCATTGTGTGTTACATTAGAAAATGTAAAGTCACTTAGGGATCCCATTTTTATTTAAAAAATGTAAAACATTTTTTAATTTATTGAAAAATTATGCAAACATTTCTACTGACTCTTGCTTTTAAATCAAAAGACATTTTTTGTTTAACGTGTTTTCTGAAAAGCTTAATTATTAATACATTATATTATATATATTTTCTAATTAAATATACAGTATATTAAAATGAAATTACTACAGTCAGTTCAAAAGTTTTTTCATGTATACTGTATGCAAAAAAATGCAAATTGTATTAAATTTGTACATTTACTGACTTAATAGTTCTATTTTTCAAGGGATTATCTACTGTTTTTCAACGTTTCCTTTTCTCTTCTTTTTTAGATTCACATAATTTTTTTACACTGCTTAATAAATATTGATATCAGTGATATTGATATTTCCGACATAATTAAAAGGTCTATTGATATACCAGGAGAAAACTTTTTCAATTTTTATACATATCACCATTAGAATTCGTATACACCAATCTATATGTTGAAAGTGAATATGCATCACTTTGGAGGGCGAAATTTATAAAGGGCGAAATTTAAATTCCGATCGCACGTGCGGAATTTTTCTGCATGTATGGAAATTTTTCCGCACGATCGGAATTTTTACTGCATGAACGGAAATCGATCAAAATTCTGCATGTGCGATCGGAAATCGATCGAAATTCTGCACGTGCGATTGGAAATCGATTGAAATTCCACACGTGCGGAAAAATAATAAACTTTAATAAACTTCGCCCTTTAAAGTCTTTATGATCTGACAGATGAAATTTATCTACTTCTTATTCACTAAGCAGTGAATTCCCTTGGCAAGAAAGCAAACAGTGTTGAACACGTCATGTATGGTATGCCATAGTCTGTTGAACAGTAGCTGACACGTAGTGATATAAATTCTACTACTAAAGTACAGTTATGTCATCTTTACAATATCACTTAAATTGTGTCAAGTGAACATTACATTGCTTTCTCCCACCATATTTCTAGATCTTGTTGTCAGTTAGTTGCTATATTCTCTTTGAAGTGTACAGACATCTTATGCCACACCAGAGATTTGCCATCAAACCCCCCCCCCACACACACACACACACACACTTTACTACTTTCATCTGGCGAAATCAAACCAGTGAATTTGGACCAGTATGCCTTTCCATATTCACCACTTTAAAGCACTCCAACACTTGGTACTGTAAATAGGTGGAAGCCACATGCTTGTGCATACAAAGTAATGCAAAGAACCCAGTAAGACCACAACTATGGTCAGCTTCTGAAAATTTGACATTTTAACACTGGTAAAGATTTCTGTTTTTATACTGACATTTTTTTTTTACCCTATACAAACTATATTTCCAAAAGAAAAAAAAAACAATTTACTCTTTCCTCCCTTACCCATCCTACTTTGAGAAGTCTAGAGCTACAGTATGAAACATGCAGTGAGCAAAACTGTAGTAACATCTATTGCAACCTGCACTAGGCATAATTTACTCTCCTGCCATCTCCTTTGAAAGATGGCATGTGAGATTTGGCATCATGCAGATGTCTGTACAGTTTAATATACAGTTAATTATTGTTGCTTTGAAAGAAAATTGCAAAAATTTGTATGATGTAATTACTTTCAAATCAAGCAGCTTTTGATTTTCCTTCTGCTAGAATTACCTGAATGGAAGATACATTAGCAACACCAATGTCCAATAGGATTTAGAGCAATTATTATATTACGCAGCGCTTTACAGAGATTCATCATTCACATTCTTATGAGCGCATTGGCAAAGTGACACTGAAAGATACTTTAAAATGTTGGAACAAATGTATTACAGAATGTGCTTTCCATCCCCTTTTTAAGCATATATAGGGCAAGTTGTATAAAGTACTAAACAATGATAAGTATTAAACATACAAGGTGATCCTACTTGACAGAGCAGTATGGAGAGAAATCTGTAATTAAATTGCTGGAATTCAAGTATGATCCTTACTAAACTCCACATGATTTTTTAAATTACATAGGCTACTATAAGTAGCCATATAGTCATGGGATTTACCTACAGTACTTCAAACAATTTTAATAAATTTTATAAAAAAGTCTTGCCACTATTATATTAAGACAGTAAAATGACTAGCACAGAGCAGGCACTATGCAGATCTTGCTGACGGTCTAAAAGCATGCTTAACAGCACACTGCAGCTGTGAAGAGTGAAACTGTAGATTCCAGCACAAGAGAACCATTGGGCACTGTTACAGCATCAGAAGGGAATCAATGTAAACAGTGTTTCTCTCATCTACCTTGTTAGTAGACTGCATGAAGTCTAGGGGACCACACACCCAGACCACACAGCACAAGTTGAACTCACTCTCACGCAATTTCATAAGCTGTCGTTTGGCTGGTGAGCAGGAGAGGGAGCGATGAAGGGAATGCAGCCGGGGCTGCACTCTACCAAATGTTATCAATGCAGTTAGCTTGCAGTCTGGAGGGCTTATGACCAGGGTGTTTTTTAGCAGGGTTGATTACCTGGTTACTCTTTTTTTTTTTTTTTAAATATCCTATAAGATTATAGGTTGAGTTAAAACTTCAATACAGACCACCACTAATCAATCTGTATGTATTTCAGCGCAGTTTGGGGGATATTTTTAAAAGTCAGAGTTATTCACTAAGATGCGAATATGATTGTCGAACTCTCAAACAGCGGATTCTCATAGCAAATCCGCGACAATTTCCCCATTGTAAAGTCGCGACAATTTTTTAAAGTTAAGATTGTGACAATTGTCTCATAATAAAGTCACGACTTCGACAATATTTTCATTATAAATATGCGACTGCAACAGTAGCTGCCTATTGCGACTGTCTTTATCTGGCGAATTTTCACCTATACGCAACAATTTGGACTTTAGTAAATAAATGTCTGATATTTTTCACTTGTTTCACTAATATTTTCTTTCCAAATTTTCAAGAAAAACCACATCATGGAGATCCTGATCAGTTACATTTGCCAAATAGCACTGACACTTTTAAACAATGTGTTTGACCCTATGAGAAATAGATCAGGGTGCAGTCACATGCATGGTGTGGCGAAGTTAGTCAAATAGAAGTAGGATGCAAAGTCATGCGGAGTCATGTGAATTCCTCTAGTAACTGATGTCATCCTCACCATATCCCACTAACTGTATATAAGTGAATAATACATCTATTTCTATGTCACCTTGTCCCTAGTAGTAGACTAATTTAGTTACAGTCGCCACTGTCACTTTTGATAAAATAGTTGCCTTACACCACACCAGAGCCCTGCCATCAGCCCCCTCATTTACCACTCTGATGTTTTTATAGCATATTTATGAGGATCCAACATGGTGGCTGTTGTGACATACTAGCACCAGCAGTTTTTTAAGATAGTGTTACAGCCCAAAGGTACTGATTTGCTGCTTCATAATATAGCAGTTTAACCTGGCGGACCCTGTACTTTCGGCATATCAGTTATTTATTTAAAAGCAAACACTTTTTGTATGCTGCGAACAACAGGGCTGATTATCAAAACACTTTGATACATATGCAGTAGATTCTCTGCAGCCCTGCAATGCACATCTGAACTAATTTATCATCAGCTAGCTTTGCAGTATGGACATTTTAGTGATAGTGGCATCAAAGGGACATAATTAACTAAACATTCCTTTTAGTTGCACAGTATGCAGTTCAGTTGCATACCACATGCATAACACCATTACCTTTAAAAGGGTGAGACTTATGAAATACACCTTATCCTCGGCTACATAGCTTCCAATCCAATCTTACACTCTTTTTTGAAGTGGAATACTGGCTTTACACATAATAAATGAGATAAGTTCACCTAAAAGATCTAAATAACTTTTTAATTTTACCACTTTGAAAGAAAATTCCTAAGAAATAAACTTACCATATCATCCCTTTAACCAGATGTGGCTCAGTATTGAATTAGATCTATGTAGCTGTACTTTCATTGCTCTGCAGGATTGTAAATGATATTTTGTTAAAGTAATGATCTGATTTGTACATTAAAAAGACAGAGGATTATTCACTAAACTCCGAATTGTTGCTTATAGGTGTGAATTCGCCAGATAAAGACAGTCACAATAGATAGTTACTGTTGCAGTCGCATCTTTATAATGAGAATATTGTCACAGTCGCAACTTTATTATGGGAAAATTGTCGCAATCTTAACATTAAAAAATTGTTGCAGATTTGCTATGGGAATCCGCTGTTTGCGAATTTGACAGTTCAAGTGTGAATTCCAAGGTGTAGCAAATTCATATGTTGCTATGCTTGTTGAATTTGGAGCAATACACCTGGGTGAATTTGCTACTTTGACACAGCCCGACATTTTGTAAATAGTCAAAAGTCACATGCATACACAAAGTAATGCAAAAAGGTGAGCAAGTTTGTAACCGTCATAAAATGTCAAATTGGATGTGAATTCTCCACATCATTGTTTGCTGAATACACAAAGTTGTGTAATTGGTAAATTAGACACAAACTCATACATTTACATGATTGTTTGTACTTTTCTACCTAAGCGAGGAGATGGAGCTGCAGATAACCAGGTTTTATGAAGATAAATAAATTACCAATTATCCATACAACCTGTATGTTTTATAGGTTTTTTACTGGTAAAAGGATGAACTGGAAAACCCATGCCTTTAAAACTAATATGTGTAAAATACACATAATGCTGGGCCGATAGGACATAAGCTCATTGTACAGAAAACCTCTGAAGTTTATAGTGCAGTCATTAGTAACAAGCTTTGCAGTGTGGGGGAGGGGTATTTTTAATATTTGATAAATACATCATTTGAAATTGCAACTGTATTACACACAATCCAAATTCCACAATACGGTGATCTGGGCTATAAGTAAGATTTATTTATTGGTTGTAACAATATTTATAAGTCAAACTGGTTTTCCCCAGTCCCTTAGAAGTACGTACATATACAACACCACTGGTGAAGGAAAGAGGCATGTATAGAGAATAAAGATGTCTGCCTCCAGTGGCAACTTTACAGGCATCAGTATTCACTTGCTGTTGAACTGTAGCACTTATGAACTGTTGTAATAAGCCCTATACATAAGGCACATCATTTTTAGTCTAAGTTTTTCTGAGGCTTTAATTCCCCTTTAATGTGAAAAGACTTTTACTTTTGAGTAAATCTGTGGTGAGTAAAATGTTACTTTTACTCTGTTACACTGTGCACTACTCTTTATAATGAGAACATTGTCACAGTCGCAACTTTACTATGTAAGAAAATAAGTTTCCAAAATTTACTGGGAGAAAAGTTCTGCAAAAACACCAGTTGTTTATTGTTGAATTATTTTGGCTACATTTGCCTTTGTGTTTTTTTTTGTAAACAATATAAAAGAGATGTGGTTCATTGCTGTTTTATTTTGGCTAATATTGCCTTTATGGTTTTTATTTACAGTATAACAAATTATTTTCAGTCTCATTAAAAGTCATTGTTTCCAGTAATGCAATTTTCCATGGTGTAATTTATTGACACGAGTTGGTACTCTGCACTTACTCAATACTTCAGTAGGTTATAAGCAAAGTACTTTTTTACTTTTACTCAAGAACATTTGTCACGTACTTCTGGCTAAAAGCTCTAAAGGTATAAAAGAGTAATTCTAAGAGTATCTGTATTTTTCAATGTTGTGTTATTAAATACAAACCCTAATGAACAAGTTCATAACTAAAATGCATGCTGACAAAATTAGTATATGAAAAGGAATGCACATCCAATTAACATGCTGTAGTATCGTGCTGCTAACTTCTCTGGATACTTGGTAGTATCAATTGCATAAAATCCAAAAGAAAAAAATAGAGAGATGCACAAAATGAAATAGTGGTATATAACCATACTTTACTTCACCACTGCGTCTATATCAAGAAAACAAAAACAACGTTTCACAGGCGCAGCAGCCTCCCTTCATCAGGGGACAATCCCTCTCTGGCTGCTGCCCCCCTAAATGTTGTTTTTGTTTTCTTGTTTTAGAAACCCACAGCAAACAATCAGCATGCATTAGTACAATGAAAGAATAATGCAAGCTAAACTGATTGGTTGCTATGAATTACTAAATGATTGGTGATGAATATCCCTGTAAGGGAGAAATTAAAAAAAAAAAAAAAAAAAAGCCAGACACATGCTCAAACTGGTATTGTTACCCATAGAAACCAATGACCAGTTAGCACCAGTGACATTTGTAAATTTCTCCATAGGGGCATACTAATTGAAATTCAGCTTTAGCATTTCTTTCTGTGTTCATTTATTTAATGAAAATAACGTTTTCCAGCAAAACCAAACCCGCTGGAAACACAATGTAAAAACAAATGATCTTAGTTTGCTTTCTACATTTTTTGATAAATTTTAACTTAACTGAATTTACTGATTTACTATATACAGTGCTGGCCAAAGGTATTGGCACCCCTGCAATTCTGTCAGATAATACTCAATTTCTTCCAGAAAATGACTGCAATCACATATATGCTTTGGTATTAATCTCTTCATTTTATTTGTCTTCAATGGAAAACCACAAAAAGTATTGTCAAAAAGCCAAATTAGATATAATTCCACATCAAACTTAAAAAAAGGGGGTGGACAAAAGTATTCATTACAACCAGTTAACTTGAGTGTTCATATGCTGAGGAGTATGCATACCATATAGCCAGGTGAGGCAGTGTCAGGTCCATAGGAGGAAAAAGTCCCAGCTGCAGGATGCCAGAGAGAGCAGAGGAAGGGGAGCATGATCAGAGGGACCTATTAGCATTGATGTTCACATTACAGCAGAGGGAAGTGAGGCAAGCAGGGGGCGGGTAAGATGGATATCACAGGGAAATGGCACCAGCAGCTAGAAAAAACAAATTGGATCTTTAGCATTCTTTCTCCCACGGTATTTATAACTTAACTTTGTACTGTGTTCTTTGTTCATGCAAATTTGTTTTGTATTGGCACAGCTTGGCAGTTAGTGTTACGATGCTCCAGGTGAAATTGTAATACAGTTTTGTTGAAAATTAAATGGTCAATCCATGAAAAATGGGATAATCATTGGGTTATGAAAAAAATTTAAGTTGAAAATTGGTTTATATGGCATTAGTAGAGGAGATAATAATGCTTTTTATAAGCAGAGAAAGCATACCCACTGTGCTGGAAACTGAATAGTGCTGGTTACCTTAAGATGGTTGTGTTTTTTTAATGTGAGAGGGTTGGCCAGAGCAACTTGATGACTAATATTGCATGTTATGAGAAAAGGATAGCTAATTAAAAGCTGTGATCAATGTCAGCCAATAAATGTATGCAGTATGCATTTGTTTTCTCTTATGAGCTAATTTGACATATCCAGTGGTCATGGAAAAAGCTCATTTCCTCCATTACATATACTTGTATTATAAAGTATGATGTTTCTGGAAGTTTAACGTCCCTTTACTGCATTCCTATAATAATGCTGATGATTCAAAAAGCCTATTTTATTTGGATATTTCTGTTTTTTCCTATTTATAAAAGCTGGTCAAAATTTGATTTATCCCCCAAAAGTGTTCACCTGCCTCATTCTGGTGAAAGCCCATGACTCCCTATGGAGTTGGTCCTGTCACTAATCAAAAAATGTTATCCCAAGATTTTGGTACCAGTCTATAATGGAAGAAGAATCTAAACACTGCAAAGTATGTCCCTGTCAAGTGACAAGTGTTATTTATCTTTTTTTGATGGGTAAACATTTTTGTTTTTCCTGTAAAAATCAGGAGAGCTGAAAAGTAAAGGGAAATAAAAAAAAAATATTAGTGAAACAGGGTGAAAATAATCAATGTTATTTTATCCTCAGGAGCTGTATCAAATTACAAAATCAATTTTTAGACTCTGATGTATATATGTATAATTTTATTTATCAAGCGCCACAAATTTACACAGCGCTGTACGTTTCAGCAATACAAATATAATACAGACATGGGGAAAGTGCATTACACATTACAAGTGAGTAACTTGATGACATAGAATGATTTAGAAATGTAAGATTGAGATGATAATATATCTTTGAAAAGAAAAAACATGCCTCATTTATAACGACGACTCTATTTTACATTAATTTCCTGTACATTTACAATGCACACATAGGCATCAGTTGTACTGCTCATTAAGACTTATTTCTGTTCTACACATTTTTTCATGAGAAGAAGTTTAAAGAAAAATGTTCTTATTTTTCTCACTGGTGCTTTGGCAACATCTGGCCACAGTATGACAAATCTTTGTTATTTTAAACACTGGCTGTCAGGAGGTTTCTGCTACTTTCAGTTAACGCTTTTAGTCCAAAGTACATTTTGCAAGACCAACTTTTCCCATGCTGCCAATTTAATATTTTTTGCTGAAAATAGAAAAAAAAATGCCACCAATAATACTAAATAATTTTTGTTACTTAATTTTACACACGTTGCAAGAAAAATGAAGCAGCAAAATGAAACAGCAATATGTAATATTCATAAAATTTTAAGATAACTGATGTGAGAATGGTAAGCGAGAAGGCTAATGTAAACATAACACATAAAAGGCATATTGGCATCTTAATTTACTAAATTATATTAAGTAGCAAATTTCATTTCACACAGGCCAGGGGCGGTTCTGGCCCTATTGGTGCCCTGGGTGAACCGCCTGTTGACCTTCCCCCTGCACCTCCCTGCGCCCCCACTCACCTCCTCCAGCATTCCAGCGACACAACTCCTTTAATGAGTTAAGTTGAAAGCAACGGCGCTCCTTAGATGTTCGGGTCTTGCCGGCAGCTGCTGAATATAGCCGACAAGACCAGAAGCAGCCACGGAGCGGCGTCACATTCAACTTACCTCATTAGAGGAGGTGCGTCGCTGAAACGCTGTTGGAGGGGAGTTTAGCGATGGGCAATGTGGGCGACAGCGCCCCTCAATTAGATTGCGCCCTGGGCAGTCGCCCACATCGCCCATCGGTAGAATTGGCCGTGACACAGGCTTAAAAAATACTTTATCTGTAATATGAGATGCAGATTTTAAAATCACTTACTTTTTAGATTTCTTATCTTTTTGACACTCAGGGAGACATTTTTAAAAGGTTCAATTTACTTTTCAAATTCACCTCACTACTACTCGAGTCGCATCACCAAAATAGATACAAATTCACTTCTCAGAGCCTCATTGACTAAAGTTAAAGTAGTCACGTAGAACTGTGAATTCGCATCTATTCTCTACTCCCCCATGTTTGCTTATTGAGCAAACTCTGCAAAGTGGTGAATACGAGACAAATTTGGGCGACTATACGTATTTTGTGAATATTCTCTCTCACGCAAAGTGATTTGACTATCTTAGAAGCCTGAATTGTTGGCATATTCGCCACTTTGCAGAATTTGCTTCATATGTGGGAAGTGGAGAATAGACATGAATTCAGAGCTCTACGTGACTATATGGGCTTCTCAGAATGAGTCCCTAAAGCTTAAGGATATTAACATAGCTTTAAGAGACAGTTGTGTAAATGCAGATATTGAAAAGTCATGCAAATGCTCAAACACAAAGACAAATCTTCTGTTAGAAAGATGCAGGATCTAAATCTCAGATTTCATGCATCTCTGGACTAATGTTTTTTCAGAAAGTGTAGGCATGTTGTAGCAACCAGTTATATAGCATTTAAAAGTAGAAATGGTGACTAACAAATTTTGTTTCAAAGGGATAATTTCACCACAAGAAAAAGTGACTTGTTTGTGTTTTAATATAATGTATGCTCTACTGTATATTATACAGGGGTGTCAAACTCAAATACACAGTACTGGGCTAAAATTACGGGCCAATTGATATTTATTGAGAAAATTTCTACAATTAAGGAAGTTTTTCATTCACATCAGATATAACCTTATCAAACAGATCTGTCCTTTACATTTGTGAACAGATATTCTGCTTCCCAGTTTTCTTCTGTTTTCCACCTTTCATTTGGCCATTTTGGGAGGGTTGGCCCGATGTGACTCGTAACATGAGGTCGCTAATTAATGTCAACAGAGGAGGGGACACTTGTGGGTCCTGATTGATGCGCACAAGCCGAGCATTCTGGGATTTTTAATAATAGCGGTGCATGCGTTGCATTTATTCGCCATTTCCTGATCTTCACATATTCATCAAGCTCTGTGATGTGGCGAATTCACAATGAATTTCGACCTCAATGACAGTCACAGACTTACATAGCTCTTTGTATCAATTTGCATGCATGTCCACAGGGTAATTCGCCTATTCATCAGGCATGGGAATTTGTCACAATAGTAAATTTGACAAAACATATTGTGTCACATTTGCCAGTTTTACTTCACTGGATTAAAATATAAAATGTAAGGGTCTGATGGAAGGGTGCTACTGTCTGACTGACTACGCCACACTATGTAAGTGACGGCTACTCACACCATCACTTCTTCACTACTGGAATTCTGTGTTTAATGAATAAGAAGCAGAGAATTTGCGACAGAGTAGAATAGAGTATAGCGACTTGAAGTGATGAGAATTCACTTCAACAGTCAAATTGTCACTGGGACAAATAAGCCCCACTGTTTTATGGTCCCATGTTGTTTTTTCCATCAGTGCACACTGAGATTATCAACACATTAAAACATGATATGCAGAAATTAATAAGACTCACTTATATTCAATCACAAAAAAACAGAACTATACAGTCTAAGGAGATACTGGAAATGAAGTAGAGTTATTTAAAAATACAAGATTTTAGCATTGCACTATCCCTTTTAATGTAAACAAACACTTAGGACTTTGTGGAAATGCAAATTCACCTGCCAAAGGGAATTCACCACACTATTCACCCATACTGTAGTGTAGACAGCTCTCCCTATTGACATTGCAATATGGTGAATAGTTGCATAGTGATTTCTGTGTGTAGTCAGGCAAATAGGAACACTGATATATTGTAGCAAATTTGACCTAAATAGGTGTTTTCTTTTGAAGCATAGAAACATAATGGGAATATGCATGTATTACTAAGGTAAGGGACAATGTCACCATTTTATCACATTGTGATTAACAGTATTGCAGCTGGTATTGTCACTAAATAGTCATTAATGGTTTTTCTACATTCATTTCAATTTCTAGTTTATAGTTGGTACTTTGTGGGCATATTTTTAAGCATTTTGAGGGAAATGTTGACAGAATAATAGCAAGAACTTTGCAATAAGCCCCCAGTTCAACACTTTCATTCGACAAAATCAAATTGGTGAATTCATACCAATATAGTAACATAGTTTCGAAGGCTGAAAAAAAGACACAAGTTCATCTAGTTCAGCCTATTTACCTGTAATGTTGATCCAGAGCAGTGGTCGGCAAAGTGCGGCTCGCGAGCCACATGCGGCTCTTTAGCCGCCTTGTTGTGGCTCGCAAGCCGCACTGCTGAAGCCCCGCCCAAGCCCCGCCCATGACCTCCGACAGCTCTTCTGATTGGCTGTCGGTGGTCATGGGATCGGGAGAGGGCACGCCTCCCTCCTCCGGCGGCTCAGAAGATGGTTATCGCCGCCGGAGGAGGGAGTGAAATGGCTCCCTCCTGAATAAAGTTTGCCGACCCCTGATCCAGAGGAACGCAAATACCCATTAGGAGAAAGCTAATTATTCTCCTCTTCTCCTTCCCGACAGATATTGTAATCAGAATAATTCCCTGGATAAAGAACCCACATCCAGTTACCTAATAAGTAACTTGTAATATTCTACATTGAAGAAAGGCATCCAAGCCACTTTGAACTCTTTTACTGAACCAACCATGACAGCTTTCTCAGAGGCAGATAGTTCCACAACTTTACAGTAACAATGTTACAGTAAAGAAAGCCCTTCTTTGTAGATGCAGAAACTTTCTTTCCTCTAAACATAGAGGATGCCTCCTTGTTATACTTACAGTTCTTTGTATAAATAGATTGTGGGAGAGATCTCTGTACTGACCCTTAATATATTTATACATGGTTATTAGGTTGCCCCTTAGTTGGGTGATTTTTCTAGACTAAATAACCCCAATTTTGATAATCTTTATTGGTACTGTAGTCTACTGATTATACCAGTCCAGTCTAGAACATAGATCCTTCAAAGAGGATAACTGTATTAGTTTGATAAGATTGATCCCTTATAAGATCTTGCTGATATGGAATTATCCATTTTTTTTAAAAATTGAGATACTACAACATAGCATCTCTTAGAAAGCCTTCAAAACTTTACCCACAATACAAGTCAAATTAACAAATCTATAGTTTTCTGGCTCACTTTTTGACCCTTTTTTGAATATAAGTATCACATTTGCCACGTGTCAGTCCTGTGGAACAGTCACTGTCATTATACTGTAAAGTCACAAAATATTAAACAATGGTCTGTTATTTATTATTAACAATGGTCCATACTAAATTCCATTAAGACTCTGAGCTGTTTACCATCTAGACCTGGTGACTTGTCAATTTTAATCAGACAGGCAACATTTATCTTTCATCATTTTATCCAACATTTAATTTTCCTCTCTGAAGAAGTGGAGGAAAAAATATGCCTTGAATGATTTCTCACTTTGTTGCATGATGAAGTTCCATACCATTCCTGATGAAGAATCCTAAGTACTTAGATTGTAAGTTCCTTGGGGCAGGGACCTCCAACCTCTTGTGTCAATCACAAACTAGCACTTAATTTGATGTACCCTTGTAATATTTTACTTGTATTGTTTTATGCACTTTTCCCTTGTTTGTATTGTACTTTTATTGCTGAATTGTACAGCGCTGCGTAAATTTGTGGCGCTTTATAAATAAAATTATACACACATACAAGTAGTCTCGAAAATTTTGCATTTACCATTTATTCAGTTAGCCAATAAAAGGTATCACGTATATTCAACTTGTCTCTGCTTATGTCTATGGTGCTATACCCTACTGCTTCTAGCCAAAGTGTTGTTGCAGTAGAAGTGAAACCATGCAAAGCGGTGCATAAATATACAGTTAGCTTAAGCTGTCCAACTGAGCACAAATTCACCACAATGCAGAAAATAACTATGTTTGCTGAATAATTAAAGTTGGAAAAGTGGCAAATTGTCATACATTCACACGTCTTTGCAGCAATTCACACTTTGATGAATAACCCCCTTAATTTCAGCAGTATTTTATATATATATATATATATATATAATATTTAGATAGAGAATCTCACACTTCTCACACTGATTTATAATATGATTTTGCAAGTGAGAATAAAGTAAATAGAGATTTGTAGTGAATAAAGCCAGATTATGTATTATAAGAACCTGTCACTCTAAGCATTCTCTATGATCTGCATGTTGATTAACACACTGAACAGTTAGCCTATGAATCTGATTAGTAGCCTTTGGATCCTTGCATCTCTAGTAATGACTCAAATTCAATCTTTGTGGTTTATATATTAATGCATATATTTGTTCTCTATAGCAGCATTTCCCAACCCTTGCAGGATTGGGGAACAGTCCCCCTCCCAGCAAAGGCTTGATGGACCTGGAGGGTTGTGGGCACTTTCTGTGCATGAATCACCACCATGCTGCCCAGTATCAAGGGGCCCACAGACTATTGCACTGTAAAATAAGTAGCAATTATGATAAAAGTGGATATAATAAAATAGTAGTGAAGAAGGGAGTGAAGGGACAATAAGAGCATACTTTGTTTAATGAATCCCTAGTTTCTTGTTTCCTGGTGGGTCCCAATACTATAATTCAGCATTGAACTAAATAAACAAATGTAGAACCATGTGGCTATAATTTCTCCAAGATGCATCTATATACCCGGTATATGTGTTAATTGTCAGTTAGGTAGTGTAACATGTTTTCTTTACTATTAATTAATTCGGTATCTAAAAAATCCTAAAAAGCACCATTATGATAATAATGCATATAAGCACATATGGGGGAATATAACAACAGGGGCAATCATTTACTGAGGTCTAGTAACCCATAGAAACTGGAGGCTGGCTTTCATTATTCTAAATTCCTATACCAGTGAATATTAACTGCTGATTGGTTGCTATGGTTTATTAGACCCCAGTAACCAGTTAGCTTTGTTTATACATTTTGATATTTTTTATATTGATAAATTTGTACCAAAAATTGTCAACAGCCCTTAGAGTAGTGGAAGTAGCTGCATTAATTTTGATGCTATTTTAGGTACATTTCCATTCCCAGTCACTTGAATAGAATTATCAAAATACTAGTTTTATACAGTATTTCTTCACTGAGGTTATTCCATCTGTATTCCCATGAAATTTGCTAAATTAAGAATATCACCATGGCATGTTCACCAATTCTCTTTTGTCTTCTCCTTTTCTAGTGAATGTAAGAGTGAAATGCTGCGCTGCTGAGAAAATGCCATGATAATATAACCCAGTGCTTTCCATGAAAATAAATAAGCAAGGCCACCCAAAAATTTAATTAGTGCTAGTGTAGAATGCAGGAAATGGCTGGAGATCCGTCAAAGGCTGCCTAAGGCTACACTGAGGATACGGAACAGTGACAGGAAGGCTTAAAGCAGGGAATCAGGCTCAGTGTGAGGATGGCTCTACTCCAAGGAAAACTGCATGCTAATAGGTTAATACTGATTTCCTGAAACATCTTGCCTAGATATTACAAGCTGGAATTCACATTCAAACTAAGGCAATGACTGATTCTCAGACTTTGCTTTTACGGTGATGAAATAACACCAGAAAGTTCAAGTCGCATTAGATATTTCATGTTTTAAGCTTATTAAACATTCAGAGTACAAACTGTGCACATTTCTTGGAGCCACCTGAATAAGCAACAACTCGAGGCTTGAGAAATTCATTTGTACTTTAAAAAGTGTCTGTGAGAAATTCCCAGCCTGAATAGGAGATTCAGCCACAAATATATATCCACCAGGGGGTGTAACCACAGGGGGTGCAGTGATTGTGACAACACTGGTGCCCTGAGATCTTATAAGGGCCTCAGTGGGCAAAACAAAGTTGGATCTTCATTTGAAAAAAATGCTAAAAAGCCATTCTGCTTCTACTCTTACATTTGAGTTAAACCACATACAGTAGTTCAGGACTTTATTTTCTGGTTTTAGTTTCCAAGGTTTTACACAGCACACATTATTTATTTAATGATATTTAAAAAGACATCCATTTTGATCATTGAATTCTTCAGGATATGAAATATTTTCTCAGCCTATGTGGCAGAACATTCCCATCAGCGTGTCATAATTAGGATGGCCATTGTCTAGATATCTTCTTAATGGGATATTTCGCATGCAGCACATACAGTGGGGAAAAAAAGTATTTAGTCAGTCACCAATAGTGCAAGTTCCACCA
>WMED01006423.1:0-18489 GCA_019650415.1 Pipa parva | reverse complement strand
TTTGACACGGCACACCTACCAGTGTGTCACGGCACACTGGTTGAAAATCGCTGCTCTATAACACTACCTCCAAATAAAGTGTGGGACACCAGCTGCTGCATACCTATATACCCCAGAAACCTCAAGCAGGCAAAGCTACAGCACTGTGCAGGGAACTATTGCTTGTATATATTAGTAATATTCAGGAAGTGCAACAACAGTAGTGTTACAAAGAACAGATCATTACAGAGTCACAAATAAAGTGTGGGACACCAGCTGCTGCATACCTATATACCCCAGAATCCTCCAGCAGGCAAAGCTACAGCACTGTGTAGGGAATTACTGCTTGTATACTGTATATTAGTAATATTCAGGAAGTGCAACAACAGTAGTGTTGCAAAGAACAGATCATTAGAGAGTCACAAATAAAGAGCTTTACAAAGTGGGAGGTTTCTGTACCTGTTTGTAGACTTGTCCCTTCTCCAGATTCGTAATCTTGTCCCACTTCAGGTTTCCATTTGCATCAACCCGACGGAAGGGCCTGTTTAGTAAAGAATGCGGTAACCAAATTAATCAGCATGTAAAAACAGCTTGCTGAAGCACTGTGTGCTACATGGAATATAACCAGCCAATTACAGCCACACACAATGCGGAGTTTCATTTGTATTTTCTGGTTCAGATATATCAAATGGCAAATTGAAACAAAAGAAGTTCATAAAGAAACAGGTCAACCTACTTATTGTCACTACAGAAGGGATGGGACAGCCTTCTAAAAAAAAATGTAATCATGCCTAAACTTTAATTCAGTAAACGTTAAATAATATAAAGACAGGAGTATTTTTATCATTTTTATACCACAAAAGCCATGTTTTTGAAAATAAAATATCAGGATATACAATCACAAAAAATAATATTAAGCAGTTGCCACACAATGCAGGGATCAAGACATACATTGTATCTTTACAATGTCAATAAGAGGGCACATATCTATTTATGTATGTAACCGGTCTGCACTAGATGTACAGTGTTGCATCACAAAAACCCACATATGTACAGCATTGCTGACAGAAGGTTATGTCATTAATAACAAACAGAAGCTGTTTAAATGACAAAGTGAAAGTACAAGAAAGAATAACAGTATGTGTGTGTGTGGTTGCCCTGCGGTGGGAAGAACGCTCTGATTTTTCTTTGGTTCAGGTGGTTTATATCAAAGACATGATCAGACTATAAATGGAAGAATGTGTGTGTGTGGGGGGGGGGGGGCACAGTCTGAACACATCAAATAAAGAGCAGGTGTATGTTAGGGAATAATGGCAGTTTTATTGTATTTGTTCAATTATATAGCGCTAGTATATTACGCAGCGCTTTACAGAAGTTCGTCATTCACTTCAGTCACTGCCCCATGGAGCTTACAATCTAGTTTCCCTATTCAGTCACACACACAGACAGACACAGACGTATGTATTTGGATTGTGTGAGGAAACTGGAGTGCCCAGAGGAAACCCACACAGGTGCGGGGAGGACATACAAACTCCATGCAGATGAAGTCCAGGGCGGAATTGAACCCAGAGCTGCAAAGCGGCAGTGCTAAACACTGAGCCATCGCACTGCCAGTTGTAGGTTACCAGAAACTGGTGTCTTTAATGCACACGAAAATGTTACAATGCATAAAATATATTTTAAAAAAGTTAAAATATACTAATGTCATATTTGTCTAACAGGACAAGATGAACAAATTTCTCATGTTCCTATAAATAGTGACAACGGAAGGAGTTTAGCGCTGCTTCCCATACTTTCTTTCCTCCATAATTCTCCTCATCTTACCCAAAAAGCATTGCTGTCGGTATCTGCCATATGCAAAAGACTGAGGGGCTCATTCATGAAAGTCTATCAGTAGCGCACAGGTCCAAATTCACAACCATTCACCAACTTCTTCAGCTCTGCTTATTCAGCAAACTCTGCAATGTGACGAATTCTCAACTAATTTGGATTTTACAACAGTTGCAGACACGCAACATCACTAGTGATAAGGTGACACAGAAAGAGAAGTAATATTCATTTAGTACAGTTAGTGCAGCGGTTCTCAACCTGTGGGTTGCGACCATCTCACAGAGGTCGAGAACCGCTGTGGAGCCTGGAATCGCTCACAGGTCCCTTTTTATAAGGGTTCCTGCGTGGTGACGTCAGCCCTGAACGTCATCACGTGACGCGCGTACATGAGGATGTTTCACTCAAACATAATCACGTGACACGTGTACTTGATGTTTTGCTCAAACATCATCATGTGACGCGCGTACGTGATGACTTCGGCCTGAACATCAGGCTGTGACATCAGCACCGGGGGTCATGGTCTCAGAAAGGTTGAGAACCGCTGAGTTAGTGGGACATTGTGAGGATGACATCACTCCGCATCCCAGTACTGCAGCGTGCAAGAAATTGCATTAAACATTGTCTGCTTCTCTGGCAAGAAGAATTTGCCGCTTAGTGAATAAACAGTAGTGAATTTGCAACTATCAGAACGTAGCATCCCAAAGCGACATGAATAAACTTCAACAGTCAAAATTGAACTTTGATGAATAAGCCCCTAAAATGGCCTGATGGTCTGGTAGCGCACCCTGACTAGGTTCAAAGAGGTATAGAAAGGACGGAAGAAAGAAAATTAATCGCAAGTAAAGACATTGCACCTATAAACTAGGACTAGCATAAGCAATTCCATTATATACATACAGACAAAGAATATTTTTTCTGGGAATGTGCCTTTAAATACAGACATTTTATGTAACACTTTCTATCCAAACTCAAATGAAACCAATTTGCCTGACCCAGGTTTTCCTGCCTTAATTAAGTTGTAATACCGTAGTTCCTGCTAGGCAGCTAGCCCAGGATCAGCGTGCTACGCAGTGTGTGGGATTCAGCCAAGACAAATCAGTGTCTTGCTGCTGCTTTTATCACACAAAATATACTCGCTTTCTGGGTTAACAATAGGAACTTACTTGATGCAGTCGTTGAAGAAATGGGGTTTGTCTGCCTGCACAATGACCACATCGAAAAAGTCCCGCCAGTCTTTGCCAACCATGTATTTCATCCCCTTGTCCCTGCGGGATAAAACAAACATGAACTCAGTGACATTCACATTCATGTGTTTGTTTTTGTCATTTATTTCTTTTATGTACTGATTTTCAGATGCAAATTGTTGCACAAGCGGGAAGCAGGCCTTGTGCAGCTCTAAAAGGCAGGAGTTTCATAAACTTTCTCCAACAACAGCAACTGCATGTGTTTATGCTTTAATCAATGTACCTGACAGCAATGCGGCTTTCGCTGATCTCTGCTGGTAATTACAGAAATAAAGCCTAGTCCTTAAAAGGGCTCTTTTATAAAAGGAAAAAGGAATTATACTTCCTGCTAATTGTACTCATACAAATGGAGCCTTTTGCATAAAGATGTATGTACTCCGTGTATTTTACAAAGGGGCATTTAAAAAATGCGCTGTGTATTTATATGCTGCGTATTTTCTAGACGCACATTTCTATAGGACTTACCCAACCCCAGTGTTAACGCTCCGTTCGGGGCTCCTCCTATCTGGCCGTATTCTGTGCGCAGTGTATATACACCGGTAAAAATGCAACTGGCAGAATTCCTTATGCAGTGAATGCACGTCATACGCTAGTTTAGGCGGAACAAGGTAAGTCCATAGGTTTACACTGTGTGGCTTTTGCTGTTTATACGGTATATACGCCGCGCATAAAAACGCTAGTGTGAACCTAGCCTTAAGTATACCTTTCTGCCCTAAGTAAAAGAAGACTTTTAGTGACTAGGGGTGTATGCTTCTTTAAATGAATACAGTGACTCTGATACAAGAGTTTGCATCATAAACTAATATACAACATTTTAGTGCCACAGTTGACAGCCACAGGTTAAAGATGATGACGTGTTCAGTGTAGCTTACTGCATTCAGCGGAAACAGTTTAAATGGTTTACAGCTATATAGTTTGTTATTTTTATTCATTGTAATGCCGAATAGTTAAGTCAGTAAGCGGTAGGCTGGAATTTGTAGAGCAACAAGCTGACAATCTATGCTTTCTATTAATAGGGTACATGGCTAAAATAATGCTTTCAGTGTAGAATATCAGTTGTTAAAAACTTAGCGTATATATTTTTTTTGCTAGCTGGCTCAGAGGATTCATCACTATATATTATAATTTAGATTTTCTTTCAAAAAAAAAAAAACTTACACAAAACTAAATGGACTATTAGTGATAAGGAAAAGTTTTTTCCCAAGGCTGGCTAGGCGATGGAGAACGGCATAGGTTTCATCTCCCCGTAAAATGTACTTTTCTAAAAGAGAAAGAAAAGAAAATGAATTACAGAAGGAGTTCCTTTATAAACCAGCAACTTTTGCTGAAAATATGTTTTATTAAATTCCCTCCGGTTTATTAATGCCTAAAACCAATTTTGTCATTTTTTAATACTTATTCCAAAAAAAAAAATACACTAATAATTTCCTGCCCGTAGATCAGCGTTTGAATTTTTGAGAGGTGTTCATTCCATGCCCTGAACTAATCTCAGATTTCATAGTAACTGCAGTGATAGAGAAAGTGGAGAACAAGCCAACATGCCTTCATCCTAAATCATTGTTTTAGAAAACAGTACAAAAATGACAATTTGTGGGCTGAAACGAAAGTGAAAATGAGTAAATATTCAGTTAGTGACCAAACGCTTTACGTGGCATTTGCTGTATTGTTGGGAGCACCAATTTAAGAAAACAAATACAATCAAAAAGCAATTCTGGATTCAGGTTAATTGATTTTTTTTTTTTTACTATGAGAAGGACAAGTTAAAAACATGACATGAGAGGGATAAGTTAAAAAAATCTCTGGAAAACATCATTCAGAGCTGGATTTTACCAGTTAGAAGTGAATCCTCCTAGTAGACCTGAGTGATTTATGTAGTGTGTCATGCTTTTAAGGATTAGAGGCAGGGCTCATATACAGTATACAGAACTTCTACGAAAACAACTCTTGTAGCAGAAGAGCCCTCTGAGAATAGAATAGTTGCAAGCAGATTTATCATCCTGTTCAATAAAATCTGGGGACCCTGGCTGGACTTGCAGATACGTAGAAAGCTCCACATTGTGAAGCGGATTAGAAATCTTTATTGGGCAAGAAGCTATATGTAACTTACACTAAAATTTGCCTATTAAAAAAATGATGCATGGATACAAATATACAGAGACAAACATTCTCTTTGCTCAAGTATAACTGAATTAAATACAAAACTTTAAAAAAAATATGAAAAAAATGAAATACTAGTACATTTCCCCTTTAAAACTATAAGATTATCTCCTACTATGGACTATGATGATGATGATGGATTTACATAAACTGGATTTCTTTTTACAGTATCAGGGGAGTGTACCAAAGGGCAATTGTTTTTTGAAGTCTAGTAACCAGAGAGTGCCATTCTTTATTTTAACATTCACTGATATAATGAAAGCTATCTGGGTGCTATCCTGGTGTAATCTTATACAAAAATAAATCAGTTAATATTCCTTTTAAAGAAAATATCATACTCCTCTAGCAAAATTCAGCCACTTATGCAAACAAATTGTTATAATAATTATAACCTGGTGAATGGTTTCAGATATCTGCTAATTAGTATTAAATCTCCTTACTTACAATGTTGACATATGAGAGAGTGCCAAGTGTAGGCTGTTCTTACTACCATTAGAAAGTAGAGACATGTAACCTTTGGATTTGGGGGGGTTTAAAGCACTCAGTTGATAACAAGTTCACCTCCAAGGCTAAAGCACTGACCCTTATAGGGCACCAACCTAACAGCTTTTATCCAGGACACATTCATGTGACTTCTGAAAAGGAGTATTGTTGATAGAACTCCGAGCGATCCCATCCCCCGTTTAAAAAAAAAACAAAACTTGGTGGCTGTTCAATCGACACTGCAAGAGAAGTCGTCAGGCAGTAGATTACATCCAAATCCGATTTTGCGCTAGACTGCAGTGTTTACTTGCTTGAGAAACAAATGACTGCCACGTCCACAGTTAACTTAATGAAGTGTCTCTGGCATTTCCTACAACATAACTGGCTGAAAGCAAGTGAAGGGGAAACTTACCAAGATCTTGCAAGATCCACTTGTACATGAAACCTTTAATGTGCACATCTCGGATTGCATCCTGTAACAGAAATATTTCCAAAGATGAAAAATGCACACATTTCCTTCTTCTAAGGTTAGCTTTAATAGGGTTTAGCTTTGCATAGACCAAACCTGGCCAAAATCATTTTAACATTTTTTCAACAAATCTAAAACACAATGGAATCAAGTATATTTGTATCCTGCATGGGCTCATGTATGGTACTACTGAGAGACTGAAGGGGTTTATTCACTAAAGTCTGAATTGTTGCATATAGGTGCAAATTCGCCAGATAAATACAGTCACAATAGGCTGCTAGTCACAGTCACGTCTTTATAATGAGAATATTGTCCCAGTCGCGTCTTTATAATGAGAATATTGTCCCAGTCGCGTCTTTATAATGAGAATATTGTCGCAGTCACGTCTTTATAATGAGAATATTGTCGCAGTCGGGACTTTATTATGGGAAAATTGCACAATCTTAACGTTAAAAAAATTGTCACGACTTTACAATGGGGAAATAGTGGCGGATTTGCTATGGGAATCCGCTGTTTGCTAATTTGACAGTCAAATTCGCGCCTTAGTGAATAACCCCCTATAACACATGCGTACCATGCTTTTGTATGAATGCACTTGTGGTCATATTCAGAATTTCTGCAAAGCCCTGATTTACAACATTCTTATATGTCAATAATTCTAATTCTGCTCTTCGTGCAGTGTCAAATACCCAGCTGACATCAACTATTACAAGTCCATGACTGCAATGACTTTCCACATTACCTTAATTCACTCCAATGAGACTTCGCTAACACAATAGGATACATACCATGTATCCAAATGTATGATTAGTCAATAAAAAGCGCCTGCTTCTCTGGTGATACAGTTTGTAAACTGTCCCTTTCTATTCTGCAAATCTCAGGCTTCCATTCTTGGTGCGATTATTGTATTCGCCAATTAAAGAATTGTAAAATAGGAGAATTCATTTTGGTTTGGTAAACGAGAGACAACAGGTCAGACTGATGTTGCAAATACACTGCTTACAAAACTTAAATAACCAGTTAAAAAAAAAAGTAAAAATTCCCATTTGGACTGGCATGTCAGTTATTCAAATTCAGCTATATTGTCATGAAGTTTATTGCTTTCTCTGTTTCCATCTTTACTGATAGCAGCCACGTCATTAAACAGGCACAACTAGGCCCATAGATATCCATGGTGCTTTACATATTTATATTCAGGGCATGTGCCAGAAAGTCCATTTTTAAAGCTAACTGTCATACTTACTACACAATATTAAGAATGTTTGGAAGCACAGATTGAGTATATAGTAACTAGAAATGAATTTAAAGCATCTATTTTTGCAGAACTGTCGTTTCAAACCAGTTTTTAGCACAACTTGGCCACTGGGGGTCACCATTTCAATGGAAACACTAGGAGTTAACTCACCTTTTAACATTAGGGTGTATAGTAAATGACACCAATATTAAATAAAACTATGATTTTGTTTATTAAGGAAAGAGTTAATCCTACTATAGGGAATGTTTTCCCGTTAATAGTCTACATGCCATTGCCAATAATTTGCAAGATTTCACACCCTGTACTGTCACACTAAATTTGGCTGCCTGGCTGGAACAATAAACCGCCAAGACTGGCACCTAGCATGCTTGTTAATAAGGCTTACCACTCTGTGGCCTGATTATACTGTAATGTTGGCATGCTGAGTTTCTAATAATCCTTAACGTCAGCACGTGACTTGTAGACATAAGATGAGCGTGGCAACCAGTCGGATAGTTGGCAACACCCTCTCATTTTTTATTGTCAGCTCATGTGATCTCAACACCTCCTGCTTATGGTAATTATGAAGCATTTTAGTTTGATAATTGTAAGTGGATGCCAGACAAAATTTTTAAAAAATGAAAAAGTTTAAGGTTTCTTTATAAGACATGTTCTTTTGCGCCCCTGACTGGTGCCGCTGCCATGAGCAGTGCCTGATTAACATCTAAGGTGTTTATAGGCACAGAATGTTTTGTGCCTTAGACCACACCCACTAACTCAACCACACCCCTTAGTAAAAATAATCACATACAAAACACTTTCTTAAATAATGGACTTTAATGTGCCTGCTCTGAAATTTTCAGAGAGGAGATGTTGGGAGTTATAATGGAGGTCAGCATATTCACACTGTAGACACGTTTTTGTTTGATTTTCTTTAGGCAATTTTTTTCCTCCTTTTAATCAATTTGGGTGTAGTCACAGTTGTGGTTATAAGGACTGCAGCCCACCACTAATTTGCATTTCTATTTAGTGACATAGCGTCATCTGTATTTTTTGATGGTCAGGTAGACATACAAATTGAAACAGCCTAGCACAAGAGCAAAGTGACAAAGAGGAAGCCTAAGGCTTTGTGTCACTGTATAGTAGTATGCAATAGTAACTGTTACAACAGTTGTAAGGCAATATTGACAAGTTGGAATGAAATGCAACGCTGCCCACTTAGCATGTTTTTCCTCAGCGCAACTGTTGTGCAAAAAGTCTCAAACAAATGGATTGTTAACTCTGTGATTCAGTATCAAACCTCATAATGCGAAACAAAACAGCCACTACTCGGCAATAAAAAGATCCTTTAGCAGGAAGATTTAAGGTGATTAACTCGTTCAATTAAAAGGGAATTTCTTGCCCTTAATAGGGAACCAGTAACATTAGAAAAAGTAATAATTCCCATCTACAATGGCAGTTACTTCTACACCTTCCTTGTAAAACTCTCAATTCATATTCCTGATTTGTATTGCTTTGTGTGGTTGCAGGCTTGCAGCCACATTTTTTCTGTTGTGCAAACCTACAAATTCTGACCATTGTTTTCTATGGAACTTTAGATAATACATATGTCCCCCAGAAAGCTCAATTTATTAAAGATGGTCCCAACCAGCAAAAAGCAAAACAGAAAAAAAAAAAAAATTAGGAATTTAACTTCCAATATTAGTGAGCATTTAATAATATATATTATTGCAAGCTAAATGCAAACATTTTAACATAAAATAGGATAACTTTGGTTGCCCTAGAGGTACAAAGCAGAGATAGATATATACAGGATTCCCAAACGAACTCTCTATCCATAATATTGTGCAGTATTGTGCAGTTACAGACGTTGAAATGCTTTGTTGTCTGTTGATGTAACCCTTACAATTTTCCCAACATCTAAACACTAAATAAAGCACTTTTATGTCTCATCCAAGATGTTTCCTGTTTGCATAACATTTTACATATTACTTGTTTTTTCTCTTGCCCCAAGCCCAAACATCCCCTGTGAAAGGTTAAATACAATGAAATACTTACATTGAAGAGGCAGGCCAATTATATCTGAACATCACATGGGGGATTGATTCTATTAAGTTGTTAATGCTATTAAATGAATATATATTTTAATAGAGGAGACTCCTGGTTATGCTGCAGGCTAAAAAGCTTCCTCAGATATCATCTTTTGTACCCAATCTTCTACTATGTCATGTGGATCCAAACTTAAAATTCAAACAAATATGTCCTCTGCACATGCAATACTTCACACTCCATTATAACTTTATTACTCTATGATCCTGGAAAGCTACAGAACTGAATCAACCCTCCCCCCCGAAAAACTACAGAACTGAATCAACCCCCCACCATTCTTTCCCAAATGCCTGAGGGCCAGTACAGGCATTAAGGGAGTTATTCACTAAAGTCCTAATTGTTGTGCATAGGTGCGAATTCCCCAGATAAAGACAGCCGCAATAGGCTGCTACTGTCGCAGTCACGTCTTTATAAAGAGAATATTGTCGCGACTTTATTATGGGAAAATTGTCACGACTTTACAATGGGGAAATTGTAGCAGATTTTCTATGGGAATCCGCTGCTTGCAAATTTGACAGTCGAATTCACACCTTATTAATATTTCTATGGCAGATTTAGCAAATACCCAGAACAGGTGTGCAGGCAATGTAATATCATATCCCCTTGTCCAATTGCAAAGAAGCGAGAAGAGGGTTAGTGGTCTAAACATGGATTCCGCAGCTAACAGCAAAACAAATGCCTATTTTCTCAGAAAATCATTTCTAAGAAATGATTAGTCACAGATTAAAGCACTCTTGCTACAACAGAACTGTAAACTACTAAGGACAAACATGAAATCACAGTATATTAGTGAAGAAGGATATAAGAGTATAAAATTCCAAGCAAGCTACTAGCTAAGGAATCTGGGAGATTTATCGAACATAAGCCCTAAGGACATGAAACCCCATACCATATTTATTCTAATAGATCTTTTGTTTATAAAGAGCAGGCCATTGACAAAACGAGACAGTACAATGGAATAACAAATTTAGTCACCTAAATAGCAGGCACTTTCCATGCATAGATCCAAAACATCCAGATACTGCATGTACCACAAACATGGTTTTTACAGCTATTATTGTAAAGATTATTTTCTATCATTTATATCATAGTGAAATACATTAACCCAAAGTAAAAGTGGAGTATCAGTAACCGAATAAATAAGCAGCATGTGCTCCATACTATCAAGTTCCTGCAGGTTTCTAATTGCCAGAACTGTTGCCAACTCAGTTTTCTACACTACCATATCATTATACCATTATTTCTATTACAAATTTGCTGTCATTTTTTTTTTCAGTTAATTAGCTTTATATTCAAACACTGTGGGATCTTAGCGGGCAGATTTATTTCAAACGAAACTTTAAATTTAAAAATAAAAGTCTTTTAATGAAAAGAATTTAGGAATTTTGCATGGGACCAATACATCACTTTACACTGTTCCTTTAACAAAGGACAATTGGAAACATGATTAAAATGTATTCAAAGAAACACAAGAATTTGTTATTGAGAATCATTTTACACAGGTTCTTCATGAGCACCCAACTACTACATGTCAACTGAGCCCATACCCCAGGGAGATAAGTGAAACCTGCCTCTTCATAAAGTATAAAAATTGAATGTGCTTCTTATACACCCAGTATTTTGTCTTGTAACAAAACTGACAAATGCATTAAACTTTATGAGTAATGCGTTAATTGTTCTTTTTATTTCCACAGAAGACAACACCATTTTTTATAGGTCCAATTACACTTTCCATCTGATTATCTAAATTATCATTGGCTCACTCCCAGATACTAAACTTAAATGGTCTCTTCCCAGCACTCCTATGTGTGTCACATGCACTGAAGGGATGCTAATAGCAGAGAGAGAGAGAACCTTTCTTTGAAGCTTACATTTTAATCCTGAACAATTGAATACAAGCCATCGCTTTACATAAATTCCACAATTTGCAAGGTTTACAGAGGGGTTGTCAACGAATCTGGTAATCTATACTAACTAGAAGTTTTGTGAAAAAGGCAGGATCAGTTTATTGAATCATTAGTTTTAGGCCTTTCAAAAAAAAAAAAAAAACCTTCAGATCTATTTTACAACACATGGGAGAGTGCACATGTTAGGGCAATACTGTTCATATCAACTTTGCACAGGGTCACTCAGCAGAATATTCCCTTTAATTTCCATAAAGATTACATTAGCAATGTCACATGGTGCTGTCACAGGATACTTGCCATGATCTCTACATATTCAATCTACTTAAAAGCCCTCTGCAATGTCACTGTAAACTGCATTAGGTCCACAATAAAGGGGAGCACTGAGATATCAGTCATGAATGGGAAATACATGATTATATCAGCTTGTTTGGCTTGAGAGCACAATGAGATTATAGTAGGATACAGTACTCACAATTCTCTGTTTTTATCATTTTTTTAAAAATCATTTTCTAAAGTTAAGGCAAGACATGCATGAGAGAAGTCTGTGGAGAATCCCCTATTTCACTTAACTGAAGCACCATGGGTAACCATTTCCATATTTTGTACAGAGTCTACAGTTCACAATTACACAATGTCTCCGCCAGGTACATTCCCTCTCCACCTTCAAAACCAAGTTGAAATCCTATCTGTCAGAGCATTAGCACGGATTCTTATAATTGATTTTATGTATAATATCTGTATACATCTTTTGTATTTATTCATTATTTATTTACTGTATTTATCTATTTTGATCTACTTATTTTGCATTTATGGACCTATGTCTCAACACATTCTACAGCTCTTATTGTCCTGTGTATGTAAGTCTTCCTCCCACTTAGATTGTAAGCTCCATGGGGCAGGGACCTCCAACCTCTTGTGTCAATCACAACCCAGCACTTAAAGTGATGTATCCTTGTGATATTTTACTTGTATTGTGTAATGCACTTTTCCCATGTCTGTATTATATTTGTATTACTGAATTGTACAGCGCTGTGTAAATCTGTGCCGCGCTTTTTAAATAAAATTATTACATACATTATACATACAATGAAGCATTTTGGTGAGAGAATTGGCAAGCTATTGAAAAAGGGTTGTCAATCAAATAAATGGGACATTTTTTTTTTTGAGGTTTTTAACAAGCAATGGTAAAAAAAAACAAATTGCCTCGCGTCCCCCTGCAGTACTATCTCCAGAGGCACATGAAAACACTTTTCAGTCTGAAGTGAAGCTATTTTTAAGGAGCCTTACTTGTATTTTAAAAAGTTGAACCCAGAAGCTGTACTACTGGGTCAACAGTAGCTGTGTAATGGCAATGAATAAAGCCTGTCAAAACAACACGAGTATGCAAAAGTGCAGTCAAGTAGTGTATGGTTCAGGATGATTCAGTAACAGATCAGTCCCTAACATGCGTCATGAGACTTAGGGGAAAAACAATTATCTGTCCCGCAGCAAAGACTTTCTTATTTTTACAGATGCCAAAGCGCTTAACATGGAATCATGCGAGCCGGAACTATAACATTTGCAGCACAGTGTGTGCACAGAGTCCCACTTTAATTTCACCTTAAAGCAGAATGTTCATTTTAAAATACATTTTAATGTTATAAGCATTGGTATTCTAAGGCAATCTGCAGTTGGCATTGTTTATGTGTTTCATTGCCTCTACCAATGCTTCATCATTTGGTCGCCAACGGTCAGAAATAATATTATCCTGAGGTTTGACTTTTAAAAGAAGAGTTTAGTCACCAACAGTTATTTGCCAGTCTATCTGGCATTGTTGATTAAAAGTTAAATACCACTGAGACCGACAATATATGTTAAAAGGATGTTTAATAATGTTATGAAGTTGCATCACAGATAAGAAAAATGTTAAAAGGAAACAATGATTTTGTAACAATAGACAAATACGTATGTAAAAGAAATATGATTGTTACAACTAATAAAAACTTTAATGGAAAAAAGTTAAATGCTTTTTGAAGTATAAATTATTTACTTATTTCCATCCTTCACAATTTAGGGCCAGTTTGGTACTGAGGCTCCTCCCCTCTCTCAGCCACTTTCTCTTTGGTTTGGAATCTTAAGTTAAAGGAGAACTAAAGTAAAAAATGAAAAAGGTCAGTTAATATACTTACCTTATACAGAGATTAATGATTACAGTCACAGCATGAGCTGTGCTGTAATTAGCCAGCTCCAGAAGCTTCCCCCAATGCTTCTTCACAGAGCTGGCTGACTGGCGGGTGTGCAACCACTATAGGTGCCGGCAAGCTAGGAACCCCAGCCAGAGCCTTTCACGCAGGTCCATGAGAAAGACAATTGCCCACCCCTGGTGTTAAACAGGACTCAAACAGTAACGATTAGTAACATCCGGAATTTAAGTGTAATGGTCACATGCAGGGCCGGTTCTACCGATGGCCGATGTGGGCGACTGCCCGGGGCGCAATCAATTTGAGGGGCGCTGTCACCCACATCGCCCATTGCTAAACTCACCTCCAACAGCATTCCAGCGACGCACCTCCTCTGTTGAGGTAAGTTGAATGTGACGGCGCTCCTTGGCTGCTTCGGGTCTTATTGGCTGTATTCGGCAGCTGCCGGTAAGACCCGAACATCTAAGGAGCGCCGTTGCATTCAACTTACCTCATTAGAGGAGGTGCATCGCTGGAACGCTGTTGGAGGTGAGTGGGGGGCGCAGAGCAATGGGGAGGATCAAGGGGTGGTTTGCCCAGGGTGCCAATAGAGCCAGAACCGCTCCTGGTCACATGAGGGAAAATGCGCCGAGTGAGTGAGAGGTCTTACATGAAAGTACCATACCCAAATGCTATTTTTTTGTAAAACAAGTATGAAAATTCACCAGTGCAAATATGCCAGTGTTTTCAGACATGCACTTAAAAAAAAAAAAACGCAGAGGAAAATTTGCCAGTGTGAACCCTACCTAAGGTAAACTACCAGTAGCAAAAGGTGTTACTGCCATTGATCAATGTGTACCATACTCCCAGAAAGCACTGCTTCTTCCAATCATAAACCTCTCAGCTCCTCCTAAAGTAGATGTCAGGCCTTGTGTGCAGTGTATAAATTACACAAATAATTTCTTCTACTATATTTCATAAGCCATTTGACATATTACTAGTCCATCTGTAGCCATAATTTGACCTATTTTTTTTTTTATATAAAACAAAAAATGTATCTTCTTCTTTGCATAAAACGTGCCAGATCTAGCAGAAAATGTGCAGTAACATTTACTATTGCAGTGTGATGTGTGTGCCACGTTTTAAGTTATAGTTCAATCACTACCAACACTTCAATTCGGCTGCCAAGGTTACAAGTGCCTTGCCGGAATCTTCCATACAACCCTTTGGTTGTCTGAATCAAGGAAGGACGTTTAAGGAGGGAAAAGGGTTAAACTAAAGAGTTAGCTAACACTTTTCTGCATGTTGAAAACATTGACATTTAAGCACAAGAGAAAGGGTTAAACTAAGGGTTAGTCAACACTTTTCTGCATGTTGAGAAAACTGACTGTTAACCTTTTCCTATCCTGTGTCCCCTAGAGGGAGACATTCCAAAAATTCCATTCCAATACTTGGTCCCCTGGCAGGGGACATCAATATTACAGACGTATTATTTCCTGCTAATGTCTTTGATAAAATTCACTGATATTGCATGAAACATCTAATTTCACTTTTTTGCCGAAAATATTGATTTCAATGGGCGGAACAGGAAATTTTATTGGATAGGAAAAGGTTAAGTAGAGGAGAAAGGGGTTAGACAACACTTTTCTGCATGTTGAAAACACTGACTTTAGGAAACCTCACCATCCCTCGCCCCCCTCCCCACACTTGGTTGCCTGCAGGGAGAGAGATAAAGACCATATGTGGGAGCAGACCCAGCACACAGCTCTGCTCTTGCTTTTGGCAGAGTTTGTTATAGGATAGAGGCAGCACAGCCCACACTGAAGTCAGGGAGAAAGTGTGAGGCACCCAAGGCTCAACAAAATAAAAACATGCCGGAAAAAAAATACACACTGCAGTGACACTCATCTCCCCCCAGCTTGTCCCTTCCACAGGAGCAGTCTGCAGAAGAGACAAACCTAGATGCTTTCACCACATGACTTTAAAAGTGACATTACGGATATTTAACCAGTTGTATCATTGTATGAATAAAACAAATCAATGTAATGTACATGTCAAGCCTTTCAATAACCTTCTATCTATAAGCACCAGCAGCAGGCAAAATCCTGTTGGTTTGCCAGGTAGGTTAATGATTCCCTAATACTGAGAATCAGAGCTGTTTTTAGCCTATTTTATCTTATGCAGACGTGGGGGTTAGTTGAACGACTGATAATTTTATAGCCAGTATTAGTAAACAATGTTTGCTTTGTTTTCTTTTTTACAATCTGTCAGAGAGAATCATGGAGCTGTTTCACTAAACATCATTCACAGGAAAGCTCCATCAGCTTTACTGACAGGGTTCCAGCAGAAGAGGCAATTAGACAAGGTGCAATGCTACCGGTATAGAGGGCTTGCAGGGGGGAAACAGGAGTCATATTAAAATCATTTCACTAGGTTACTGTGACCCCCTAGCAACAGAAAGATCAGCAGCAACTGGTGTCACTGAAGCTGTTTTTTTTCCAAATAAGTCTGCAGGAGAAAATAGCTCACAGTTGTGCTGTTGTCACATAGCAAACCATCGTACATACCCTTGCATATATTTCCCAGCTAGCCTTGCTGTAAAAACACTTCCCTGTTTCAGCATTCTTCCTATCTGAACTAATATTTTCAGTAAAAGGGCCACTCCTGCAAATCTTACAAACAGTCTGGAGCAAGCAGTCAACTACTCAGCTATTGGACTGACAAAGAACGCTCTAGAAGTTAGGTTCTGGAAATACGAGAGCTCACGACACACTTTGAAAATACAGGGTCGCATACATGGCTCGCCCTGTGCAAATGGTAAAACTGCATGTGAAAGTTTCCTTTTCTTCTAATTACGAATTGCTTACTAGCCATGTCGTCTGACAATAGGTGGTGCACTATATTTATTTCTTGTTTGTGATATGAAGAGAAGATTCAAATATTGATCTTAAAGGACCAGAAACACCAGAATAAGAAAACTCCTATTTCAATTCATCTGGTAGCACAAAAACAGTTTGAGTAGTTTTAGTCCAGTTGAATAATTAGAAAGATGGGTGCTGTGGTACTATACGATCAGAGGGATGGGTGCTGTGGTATTATACGATCAGAGGGATGGGTGCTGTGGTATTATACGATCAGAGGGATGTGTACTGTGGCATTATACGATTAGAGGGATGAGTACTGTAGCATTATACGATTAGAGGGATGAGTACTGTAGTATTATACGAGTAGAGGGATGAGTGCTGTAGTATTATACGAGTAGAGGGATGAGTGCTGTAGTATTATATGAGTAGAGGGATGTGTACTGTAGTATTATATGATTAGAGGGATGAGTACTGTAGTATTTTATATGAGTAGAGGGATGAGTACTATAGTATTATATTAAACTTTTTTTGGACTAACAGTTTAATGTTTAATCCTATATTGTACAAGTTCTCCCTGGGTCTGAGATGAGTGATGTATTTCTTAATAAATTGCAGGTTGCTTCGTTGGAGGACCGTGCAGTCTCCCAAAAATATATTCACAATTATGGAGATGAAGAAACCACGTACACGCAGCTGTGCTGCAACCCTTTATTGTACACACTTGCTAAAGGCAGGGTGCCCGAAACAAATAGCGTTTACACCTTTACCCACATGTGCGTGGTTTCTTCATCTCCATAATTGTGAGCTTATTGTTTAAGACAAGCTTTGGAGAGATATTCCCTCTTCATCAGGTCAGAGCAGTACTAAAAGCATACACAGATAAAAAATGGTAGCAAAAAGCAGATATATGGAGAAAGATACATCACAAATTAATGCAAATCAAGACTTCACATAAATACAATGGGATTCTCTCTCTTCCTGGTATTACTGGTCCTTCAATAAAAAAAGGTTGTTTCATACTCATACACATTGGTCTACAAGGGACAATTTCACTTCTGTCTAAAGCTGGCAACCCATGGAAATCTTCCCATGCCAAGATTAACCAGAAACACTAATGGGTGAACAGCATGTACTTACTGTGACATCTTTGTAAAGGTGAATGGGATCATAATCAATATTATTGGAAAGAAAGAAGTCGTTGGTGATGGCCAGCAATGTCATTTCAGGCAATGAGAAAATGTCCATATACTGCTTAACAGCAGGGCCCTGGCAGGAAAAAAAAAAAAAAAAAATCAAATGTAAGAAAGAACAGTTGGCATTTGTAGGAATGAGAATGAAGGGATTATTTTGAAACAAAGGTTTGCTTGTCAATACAGGCCCATGAGATAACAATGAATGACTGCAACTGTTCTACATACTGAAAATCAGAAACTTCTGTACATTGGTCTTTACGGGTTTCCAAAAAATAAGCAATGTAAATGATCAACAGCGGGGCTACTGTCCTGTTTTCATGTTGGGCATAATATGTTGGGGTGTATGTAACTAATGCAGGGGTAACTCAACCTCCATCCCATTAGCGGATGCTGGAAGATCTAATATAGCATCAGCTGTATATAGATTCTGGTTTTGGCTCCTTGTGAAAATTGCAGCTTTGTGTGACCATGTGGTGCACTGTCTAACCAAGGTCGGAGGGGGCAGGCTGCAGTACAGAAAACTACAATAATAGAATGATTCATAATTTCACTCACAAAACATTCAAATACCATTGAGCAAAAACAAACTTAAAATATGACCAAGGGAATTTAGCTAAATTTTGGATAGATTTTTCCATTTATATAAAATGCAAGAAAAGGTTATGCAGTCTTCTTTCGAGATTAAAGAGCAAAATCTCAGAACTCTATCTTAAAGAAAGAAATGAAACAGTCAACCTCACATAAACAGAGGACTCTCTACTCCTGTGCTTAACTCAGTTCCAGTTTTAGGGGCTTTTTAACAAGCATTATTTGTCAAGTTTATTCTAAACACAGGTTTATAATACCATTTAAATAATATTC
>WMED01006422.1:0-18490 GCA_019650415.1 Pipa parva | reverse complement strand
TGATCGGGTCACATGAGTCAATGTCATGTGCCTTGGGGCACATGACAAACCCCCTCCTAACAAGATCTAGCTTTTCACTGGCCGTTGTGCCGGCCGGTGAAGCGCTAAAGCCCCCTAAGTGCCAGTGAGTAGAAACTACGGCGTTAGCAGCCATTGGACAGAGAGGCAATGCCGTAGTAACTACAAAAGGTGGCTTTCAATGGGTTAAACAACCAGTGCCACAGAGGCTAATGTGTTATAGAAACTGATAGATTGCATGTATTGTTTTACAGATCATCTTTTAAATATTCGCTATTGGTAAAAGAAATACAAAAAATATTTATAATTTACTAGTAGGACTAGGAAAGCATAATTTTAGGTTTTATTTGCTTTGTCTGTACTGAGCAGTATCTTTAGCTTGATTTTTGGAAATGTCATCATCCAGGATATATATCGCTGTAATTACATGTAACTCAGTTTAGCATTAGCACTACTGCTTTGCAGCTCTGGGTTCAATTTCATCTTGCACTTTTCATCTGCATGGAGTTTGTATGTTCTACCCATACTTTCAGTTTCCTCCCACAGTCTTAAAAAAAAAACAAAAAAAACAAACTTAATGGAAGCCCAACTGAATTGAACCTAGTCTGTTCATGTGTGTATGACTATATAGGGAATCTAGATTGTAAGCTCCATGGGGAAGGGACTGAAGTAAATCATGATGCTCTGTAAAGTGCTGTATAAGATATCGGCAATAAATAAATAGTTTAAAGTTGTGTATTCACATTGGGTGATATGGGATGGTATTGATCATAGTAAGGGCCATTGCTTGATTTACTTAGTAAGACAGTGAGCTGCTCATTTATTGAGGAGCTATCCACACTTCCATAGCTGGATTGTATATTTTTAAGCTTTGTGGAACACAAGACATTTTTAAATGTTACTGTTGGTAGGCCAGTAGCTCTGTGGACCCAACAGATCATTATCAAGACTTACAAATCCCTATATACAGTTGAAACCAATAGTTAACATACACTATGTATCAGTGATGGCCAACCTTTTGAGCTCGGTGTGTCAAAATTTGTCAGTTAAAGACAGTCACAAAAGACCGCTACTGTCGCAGTCACAACTTTATGATAGGAATATTGTCGCAATCGCAAATTTACTATGAAAATATTGTCACAGTTGTGAGTTTATGATAGGAATGTTGTTGCAGTCATGACTTTACAATGGGAAAATTGTCACAGTCCCAAATTTGCTATGGGACCCCCTAAGAGCAGGGCACAAATGGCACCATGGTTCGTTTCAGCAAAACTGTCTTGGTGTGTCTCCAGTTAGCCATCACTGCTATATACAGTATACAAACACATATGACTATGCAAGTTCACGATTCTCTTCCTGATATCTTAGCTGATTTCTTTAGACTTTCCCATGATGTTACACACTGAAGCAGTGTTTTCTGGTGTGCATTAAAATACATCCACGGGTGTGTCTCTAATTAACTCAGATATTGCCAATAAACCTATCAGAAGCTTCCAAAGACATGACATCATCATATTGGCTGTCCCAAATTGTTTAAAGGCATAGTAGTCCTAGTGTATTTTTTGACTGACTTTGCAGAAAGTATTAAAAATGCCTTAAAAATTCTCTCTCTCATTATTCTGGCATTTGGGAAATATAAATAGTTTTGGTAATCCTAATTGACCTAAAATGGGTAAAGGTTTATTCTGATTTCATGTCAGATAGTGAGAAAAACAGGCATATGTGTCTGTTTATATAGAGTATGTAAACTTCTAGTTTCAACTGTAAATCCCACATAGGTCGCAGAGAAAAAAAAAACCTGCCTGCATTCATTACTGTTATAAATTTTCCACAACCAATATGGAGGCCATGTAAATATAGACAAGACAACCAGGTTGGTACTGGCTGCTAAAGCTACATTAAACATCAAAAGTCCCTGAAGCTACTGGCCCTCTGGACACAGCACACTGGGCCAACATTAATTTTTGTATTAAGTTTGTAGAGATGTGGACTGTTACCAATTATGTTGTTTTAATCATGAACTCTGGTTGCTTCTATGGTTCTAAAAGCATTTAGCAGGTTGATTTAGTCAATTTGTTATTGTTGATATTATTAACCTGTTAGAAAGCTGGTCAGCTTCCACTGTAAATTATTTTATATTTAATCTTTATATTTTTAACAGATCACCTGCTCAGAGCACTGTCTCCAGAAGTATTTGAAAATGACACAGAGGATATCTATGAGATTTCAGGAATATCACATACAGCAAAATGAGGCTTTGGCTGTTAAAGCTGGACTTCTAAGAGCCTAGATAGTTAACTTGAAATTACTCTACAAGGTTCCAGAGTCGCAGCAAAAGCAACCTGCAAGAGAAAAATATAATGGAGATTGTGGGTGTGTTTGTTTTCCACACTGAAGGGCAGACCTGTGCAAGAAAGCTGCAATCAACAGGGATTAGTTATTATTGTCATTGCTGTTGCTATTAATGTATTCAATTTATGAGATTAAAACAACTTTTAGAATTAAAATCCTTTTTAATATAATTTATCCTCCATACTGTAAAATTCATTACACATATACCTATAAACTGGATGATGCAGTTGTGATTACTTCTGCCAGTGATGGACTTACTGGTAAGATGTTCTTAAATTATCACCTCAGGTATTTCTAATATTTAAACTGCTGTAATATCTAAAAATGAATGAAGATAAATGATGCTAACCTGTCATATTCCTTTTATTCCATTACTACAAGTCCCAGAATCCTTCAGCACAGTCTTGCTGTAACTGCCATAAAGTTACAGGTAATTGTGCATTTTCCAACTGGTCTCTTATACAGTGTTTTTTTTGTTTTGTTTTTTTTTCTGAAAATGATAAAATTGTGTTTCCTAACAGAAAAACTGTCTTAAAACTTGAATAAAGTTTTACACTGTGAATTACAGTATTAGTGGCTTTACCAGACTGGTTCCCAGAACAAAAAGATCTCCATTGGCTTTTCTGGTATTTTAAGAGTCATTGGTTTACTTGCTTTAGGCCAGGTTCTCACACTGGTGTATTTTAATGCTGCACTCGGGGGGGGGGGGCAAATCCCTATGGCACTTACCTTGCTCCAGCTACACCAGCATTGAATGCAAGCGTGAGCACGCTGGATTGCTTCGCATTACGTATTTCCTAAGCATATGTATGCGATGTAAAGAATGTGGCTAGATAGGAAGAGCCAGGAACACTGAGGGAGCATTCACACTGCATCTGGTAAGTACAATAGAAAAGCGCGTCCCGAAGATGTGCGCTGGCTTGAATTTGCTGGCAGATTTTCAAGACACTCTTTTCTAAAAGCGCCATGCACTTGTACATTCTCATTGTGTTATGTCATGTCATATGCACTGTCCATCAACACTGTAGCATTCTGCAGCTTTGGTGTGTTTAAACAAGATGGTCCTACACACACCTCCATATATACCTATGGAGTCACAAAGCAATCCAATGACATCAGATATTTGCTTTATCAAATGTTTAGTCAGAGATGATTTAAAATCACCTTCTAGCCATATCCCTTTTTAAAGGATAAGTACCGTCCAAAAAATTAAAAATCCCATTTGGATTAACATGGCAGTTATTCACATGTAGAATATGTTAACTCCGGCACTCCTTGTAGTTTAAAAGTGTATCTCTTTATTAAATCCTCATTAAGAAGTAATACAAATAAAATCAATAAGCCTACGCGTTTCGCGCTGTAGGCGCTTATTCATGGCATTTAAAATGGTTTTAACAGAAGGTTTTTATAGGTACAAGTTGCGGGGGGTGTGTATTTCCGGCTTAATCCCTCAGGTGTATTGTATTTCGTACTAACATCGGGCCCTGCTGTTTCCTCTTTGTGAAAAAACTCATCTCGTCACTAAAGTTTCAAGGAGGGCAAAGTAAGATTTCAGTTGCCTTATACTGCAAGAATGTAAACGCACGATCTGAATAAGTATATGTAGCGAGTATTGTCAGTTAGCTTAATGACTTTAAATGTAATTATCGATCAAAAATCCATGTAACAAGATAACGTTCACCTTTGGATTAGTTGGACAAGTCTTAACTCTGACTTTTGATTTACTGATCCAAAAGAAAGATCTGCTGCTCTCTTGAATGACAATTAGTGTAGTGTCTAATTGCTGAACTATGCTTTATTGTATATTAATATTTTTACTCAGATCATATGTTCTTTTAACACTATAGTAAGTGAAAGTTCTTCTTAGTCTATCTCTCAATTGTTCCTTTTTATAAGGCAAATGATGAGTGAATGCTTTTGCTCTATCTGGGCTAGCCTCAAGTAAAGTAGCTTACATTTTCTATGGCTTAATTATGTTTCAAGAGTTGGGACTGTTAAGGTAGAAATGAATGCTGATTATATGTGAAAAATAAGTTCAGCCATATTACATTTAAAAAGTTATTATGAAGTTAACAGTATGTCAATTGTGCTAAAACAGCAAATATATTAACTTTGGCATCTGGTGCCCTTTGTTCCATAATCTTGCAGTATCAGTTAATCAACAGCTGAGACCACTTCCCCTTCATTCCAGTTCTAGCCTTACTAAAGACAATAGGTCATAAAATAACCCTGAATAATGGTAGGTTTTACTTTGGTAATAAACTTATGATTTATCTTGTGACTATGAGCTATAATGATTCTCACCCATATAATGAAAGGATTAACCAATCCATGAATGTAATAACCAATTATCACCATATATTCTAAAATATTGTAATGAATCAAGTTTACATGTTTTTGTATTCCTATAAATAAACAATGACTTCCTCAATGAGCAGACAGCGTACTATCCTGGAGGAGTCTCAATATTGAACTTTGTGTCAGTGTTAGTTTCTTGGATCCTGCTGCAGAGGCTACTATTCCAGAGGTAATACATAAATTAAGCTACCGTTACCTATAGCATACAGGAAATTTATCCTGATTTAAATTTCCTTAACAGAAGATGAGGCTTTCATATTTTACCCAAAATAGTTTGGCCTACACAAGTGTTTTGTAATAGGAGTGTCAGTGTTTTTTTGGTTCCCACTGTAATGATGGTTATGGAGCCTGATTCTGATGTTCTGTCCAGTTTCTCTTCTATATTAACCTCCACATGTGCATTTCAGACAATATATTTAGTAAACAACATTGGGACGATGCTCTCTGATTAGCAGCAGAACATTTCATAGATGACTGGTTATAGACTACAATAACCAGTTTTGAATATGAGGCAACTGGTTTAACAAAACACTAACAAGGCAAATGCCATTCATGGGCTGAATGAACATGCATCTCTAACCTATAATGGAGATGGCCCTGCTGAACCGCAATTTATGTTTGCGCCTTTGTATAATTACTGAATGACTCCATGAAAGCTTTCTCTAAAATGTTAATAGAAAAATTACCAACCAAACCCATCTTAAATAGTGGCAATAAATATGTTGTGCTCATGAACTATTTTACTATGCAGAAATGCAAACCGTAGATGGTTAATAAATGCATACATCAAATTCACTCATCTGACCTACCAGTTGGTTAAGGCAGAGTTCAACCTTATTGCAAAAACAGTAAGCACACTGCCTATCTTTAACAGCTATCACTAAGAACTCCCCAAATCCAAATGGATTGAGTGAAATGCAATCTGATTAGAGAAGTTTCAGGGTGATATTTATTAAAATCGGTAAATTACAGATATCGAATTTTCAGCCATTGAAATCAATGGTTCGGCCGAAATTCAATATCGGTAAAACTGCGATATTGCTATATTGATATTGGTAAAAATATCACGATATCGATGCTATCGCTTTTAATAAATTTTGCCCGAGTGTTAATAATAACATAGCTTTGTCAGTTGAAATATTCAGGAAAACATGAGGCACATAGGCTCAATTTTCAGTTTTGAAATGATCTCTTCAGAGTAGGAGCATGCATAACTTTCACAGGGCAACAAAGCAAAAGTCAGAATGCCCTCCCTCCTCCAACTGTGCTCTGACTTCTCTCTGTACTCTCAGTAATACTTGTCTAATAGCTGTATTTCTAAAGCTAGTGTGACCAATATGCTCACCATCTCCTGGTTCAATAACCAGTTATGTGGTCTATAATGTAGGTAAAATACAACAGCTTAGTATTATCTGGGTATTTTCTTTAAGTTTACTTAAAGAGCAGTATTTTACTTTTAAAAATAGCAGATGTATGATTGTCTCTATTCTTTTAAAAGTCAGTGCTTTTCTGAATAACATTGAGATTTGTGGAAAGTGGATTTTATAACTCAAAGCTGCAAAAGAGTAAGTTATTCCAAGAGTCCCAGTAAGTACTTGTATGTGGGCTTGCAAATATATTGAACAAACAAAATGTAACAACAATTGCGCGATGTGCAGTCAACTACCACAGCTGTGCGAGGATTATATTAAAGACTCAAGGATTTCAATTGCCAGTGTTCCAAAAATTAGCATCTACTAGAATAAGAGAAACAGGCAAATGGGCTACAAATACTTAACTCCTTCCATCTATTAATGCTTTGTAACAACACAAGTGTAAACAACCCCCTGCTACATTAAGCCTGCAAAAGGTAAAGATTGTTTTAAGAGTGGAAGAAGGGAGTTTGTAAATATTCAAATCAAATGTGTATTTTAATGATATATGGATTTGTTTATTACAGCTAAAATCTGCATGGGCTGCCAATGTGAAATAGCTATGTGCTGTCACTGAGAGGGCAAACTTGTACTTTAATAAAGTTTCAATTTGGCTCTGGATAATCCTGTAAACTGCAGTTGTTTAAGAATACAGTTCAGAAAAATAAATAAGGGTTTATTGACAAAATATTCTCTTGCTTTATTTAAAAGAAAGAACTCTATACACATAATTAATATTATAACAGATGAATAAGCTCATTTTAAAGACTCTACCTAGGCACCCCAACAATACACTGTGATGACACAGCAATAGGTTAGATTCTGTACCCTCTCACTGTAGGGCAAAGGCCACTCTTAGTTGAGGCTTTCATCGTTTGCTATGGGAACAACCACATAAGCTATAAATAGAAATTTTCCCCATAGGAAACAAATTAGGGGTGTGAGGGACAAAGGAGTTTTCTTTGTATTCTGTACCCCTTCCTCTCCAGTTCTACCAGGCAACAACATATGCTATAGATTTCATTGAAAACCTAGAGGTGACCTTCTTCCCCCTTGGTAAAAATGTACCAGCTGACAAAGAATTAACACAAATGGCATATTATAGAAATTACACCATTTACTTCAGCAGTGTTATGTTTCAGTGTTATTCGGTGTGGTTTTATATCATAAGCAATGTGGAATAAATGGTGTTTGTTGATAAACTGTCAAAAGAAACAAAAACTAGAAAATAAAGCTATGTTTAAACCATGGCCTTTATTAATGCTCTTGGCGGAGCACTCTTCACATACACAACTCTGTGTTGCCTAAATAAGACAGAAAAAGTGCATTTTACAGGAGTAGTTTTTTCTTTAACCCCTTTGTAGCCAAGGAGTTAATAATCTGTGCTGAATGGAATCAAGATTCACATGTTTACAATGCAGCAGAAACAAGATACATTGGTTTTAGTTATGCAACCCTTAGTGTATAACTCACACTGTCTTCTAGTGTAAAACACATTCTGACAGGGATGATTTTTTTTATTAGGGTTGTTTTCTTTTTCAGAACAGTCTACTAGACCATTCACATACTGTTTTTATTGGCAATTTAATGTAATCGGACCCAATAGCATTTAATAAAGTCATCCCTGAAAACAGAATAGGGTAATCCATGTTCGCTGCACTTGCAAGGCAGACTTAAAATGAACCCACATTGCTGCCAGAAAGATCAACAATTCATCATGTAATGGCAGCAATGGGGTACATAACCACCAATAATGCACCAAACTCAGTTGCAGTGCTTTTATTTAGGATTAGTTGATAAACTGATTTATCCTGATTACAAAGCCTGGTTTGGTACCCAAGTATTTGTTTGAAAAACATTGGTCTAGAGAATCCGTATTTATTAGTCTACAGCATATTAAACACAGAAATCTGGGTAAAAAAAACCCTTTAATGTACAAACATTAATAAAAATTGTTAAAAAAAAATCAATTTTGTATATAATGTATATGCAAAAAACCTTTAAATACAGACTTCATGAAGTACTATTTACAAAATTGTCATTTACCTATGGACCAATCCATAGCTTTCGCATACATAGTTGCTATACTATAATGCTGCATCTCAACTCTAAAAGGGAAAATCATTTGGCAGCATAGGGGGGAAAAAAAACTGGGAAAGAAAAACAGAGACCAAAAAGGTCATGACAGAATAAGGTACAAGGACTGCCAAAGCTTTAGAATAATGATTACAGCTTTTGTAGAGCAAAGCACAAAATCACTTTAAGAGCTACAGTTGTATTGGTAAAGAGAACTAAACTAGACCCTTCTCTCATTTTTTTTCACTTTTATTAATATTTTAAAAAATACATAAAAATACAACATCCAATTTTTGAATAAATATATTTAACAGGTTCCAAGATAATACCTTATTTTACACAAAAAAAAAAAAGAAAAAAAAACAGTTTTAGAAATCTTGTTAAATAACTTCGCTGTAGTCATATATTTTCATTTGTATTTTTGTAACAAAATAAAAACTCTGAAATTACATAGAAAAAGACAAAATATTTGTCAAGGGATAAGATAGTCTACTGAAAACGTCCACAATTCCACTGTAAACATTAATAAACCTTAAAATATTTGCATAACTGTGTGCTCTAAATTCCTGTAAAAAAGTGGAAGACTTCTTTTAAATGCAGTTTTCAGTCAACTACATTCCCTTTCACAATGTATTTTGTCTTGCTTACAGCTTAAAAACTGGGCACTCTGCTGAACACGTTTGACTTTGGCAGTTCTGTATATTTATAGCAAGTGCTTCCAAAATGAAGACAACAGAGACTGAAGATTACATGCAGCCAAAACAAAAGTAAACGTAGCAGTTTACCTTTGTTAGCAGCCTGAGGTTTGATTTGTTCACTTGCTTCTTTCTCCTCCTACATGGGTTTGTGGAGGAAAATGTTACCAAACATCTGTCAGATCTCTAAGGGTGTTATTCTTCAGTTTAGTCAATCTGAGCAATTACTGGTACCCTGACTGCTAGTCTCCTATCCCTAATAATCTTATTTAATAAGAATAAAAAATGAACCTGTGAAATGGGAATTACAGATGCAATCCAGCAGAGGGTTATTGAAAAAGAAAACACTTGGCAATGGTCAAACCAGTTGAGTGCTTTGCGTGGCTGTATTTTGTCCATGGCAGCAGACTGCTGGGAGGGAATGCAGGACAGGTATCACCTGCACTCCAAAGCAAGAGTATTTTGTGGGGGTGAAGAAGAAGAAGGGCTCATTCCGGTCTCTGATGATGCAGAAGACATTGATGCTCCTGTATTGGACACTGCAAATAAAATGGAATAATTTGAAAAGACTCAAAGGCATGAAATACAAGGCACTGTAATGTAATAATTGTGACAATCTTTGTCCAGGTCTTGAAAACTATAACAACTAATTTGTGTTTACAGGTTTAGTTAGGTCAATGAAGGCAAACATCTCATATGCTGTTATTTAAGGACACACGATGTGTTGTATGAGTAATTCTTGTGGATTGAAAGAAGGGCTCAATGTACAGAGACATTCTCTAAGTTAGCCTATTTGAAATATCAAAGCTTCTTCTTGAGCACTGACTCATCACTAGTAAGGATGCCATTCAGTAGAACACAGCAAATGGTCTTGTTAAGCAATAAGTAGCAACTCCCACCCATATGTTCAAATACATGTTCAAACTCAGAAGCTGCTAACCAGTACAGCAGCCTAATGTAGGTCTTCTGTATAGTTGATAAGCATACACACATAATATTCATTTTGAAAAGGAAATGCTTGATTGTATTATCCAAAAGGTCCACTATTAAGCACATATTAATTTATCAGCCAATATCTCACCTTCTCGATCTTTCTTTTTTAACCTTTTTCGCTTCCTGTCTATAGTTGCTACTTCAGATTTTAGAGACATGTAGTATTTTCTCATTTCTTGCAGTTTTTCTTGAAGGAAGACTATCCTCTCAGTGCCACTCATGTTATCCAATTCACCTGTGGGATAGAAAAGAATAGTGAGAAAAGAAATTGTCGGCTTTCTAAGATATTTTTGACGTACATGTAAAATATGATCAACCTCAATTCTTATATTTCATCATGCCTATTTATTATTTCATTTTAGGAAGCACTCCTGACAATCTGTTAAATGTGAAAATCAGTGAAGAGCGCTTTTCTTTTTTCCGTCAAGATAAAAAGACTATGACACTGGCATGTTGCTGTACGGATACATTCTGGATATCTCTGTTTTATCTTATTTTATTAATTATCTGCAAAGAACAATGAGAATGCAAAGAGATCTGTGATTACATGAAATATCTGAAGGAAAACTTCCCTTTTAATAAAGTTAACTTTAGGTTTAATAAAAAACGTACTTAGCTGCAGTGTCCATTTGTATGCCCTAGGGGAAGAATGAGGATGATGTCTTTCTCGATGCTTCTCTTTTTCTCCATCTTTACTATGAGGAGAGGTGATTCTGGCAGGCGATCTGGGAATCTTCTGCGTTTTTGAAATATTTAAGTGTTTAACTGGAGTACATTTACTTGAACTGTCCAGTACAGAAAGATCTTCACTGTCACTGCTTTGACCTTGGAATAAAACACAATGTTTAATTTACACCAAGTACAAACTAAAACTATTCAGCACTAAATTTATAGCTTAGTGGTTTACACTGTTGATTTAACAGTTCTGGGAGTTTTTACCTCTGTGGGTTTCTCCAAGGTACTCTACATTGTAATATATGTTTATTTGTAATGGTATAAATACCTGTATATGCTGCTAACCGATGATGCAGCATTTACAGAGGTTAATCATTCACTTCAGTCCCAATACCAATGCTAAGTTTCCAATCTAATTTAACGCCACAATTGCACACACAAACACAGACTTATGCCAAGCTGGGCAGACTCCAATTAACTTATTATTTTTTTTATTCAGATTGTGGGAGGAAACTAGAGTACCCTTTGAATTTTGCAGAAAGTATTAAAAATGCCTTTAAAAAATTCTCTCTCTCATTATTCAGGCATTTGACAAATATAAATAATTTTGGTAATCCTAATTGATCTAAAATGGGTATAGGTTTATTCTGATTTCCTGTTAGATAGTGAGAAAAACAGGCATGTGTGTCTGTTTATATAGTGTATATAAACTTGTATAGTGTATGTAAAAGGATTTAGGATTTCACCCCCCCAATTTCAGAAGGTTCCAAGAAGCGATTAAAACATTATATTTCACCCATTTTATTTAATGCATAAATTCATTATTTAACTAGTAACACTTCAGGTATATTTTCTTTTTCCTGGCAGCCAGACATTTGATAATTGTAATAATGAATTAATTGCTTCATGACAGAATCTGAGGGAGTAACTTAAAGTCTCTCATCTTACATGAGTTCCTCGGGCTGCCAATACTTCAATCCTCCGCTAGCAAAAGGACAGAAGAAGCTTAAGGCTTTAAAAAGTCACAAATCTTTTGAACCACAGAAAAGAAAGAAAAGAGATTGCAACATTTTAAAGATTCCGTTTTTACGGCTTATAACACAGTAAAAGCAATGATACAAAATGCACATCTTTAATAGAGTAACTCTCAAATGTAGCATGTTTTGTCATTCTGTGAATACAAATTAACTCCAAATTGTATCAGAGGCGCCCAACAAAATACATTGATGAATATTTTCACCTAAATGCTTTTATCTGCTTTACAGATGCCGTTTATTCTCACTGGGATTTTTAAATAAGCTAGATATAACATCTTACCTATACCATTCTTTTCACCTTTAGATGAAGTACTTATTCGCTTTGGTGTTCTCTTTTGCTTCTTTGCTAATGTTCCACTGTGACACTCATTCATTCTTTTATGACCTGTTATAATACAAAGCATTATGCAAAGATTAGCTAAAGTATGATCTTATTTTGAAGTGCATATACATGGGACATTCACTAGAAGAAACAGCTGAAGATTGTTTTAACTGAGAACACTGTAAAGCTCTGGCTGGCTACAAGTTACACAAGTCTATCTTATACTTAAAGGAAATGTAACACAAAACTGTACTGCAAACAGAACTGTAGGTCATATTTAAAATGGAATTCCTTATGGTTATGCCAATCTAAATGGGATTTTTTGTTTTTGTAGAGTTACTGTTTTGTGTAAAACCAGAAAATAAATCATTATACAAATTTTTGTGCACCAGCCCTTTATGATGAATATTTACTGTAAAAGTATTCTGGCAAATAAATATCATTGTAGTAAAGGGGAGCTGAAGGGAAACACTTTCATATTTTTTTCAGTATTTTACATGAAACTAACTTTTTTCTTTCCCTACAGAATTAATTATCTACTATTCCATGGCAAAACTATCACCTAGAGCAGCAGTTCTCAACTTGGGGGTCGAATGACAATTTGCCAGGGGTCGCCTAAGACCACTGAAAATTGTCACGGAAACCACGACAATATTCCCATTGTAAAATTGCAACTGCAACATTCCCATAGTAAAGTCGCAGCTGTAACAATTTTCTTATTGTAAAGTTGTGACCCAGACAATATTTCCATAAATAAAAACAGGACTGTGACAATATTTCCATAGTAAAGTCATGACTTAAAGCGTCGCAGCAATAAAAAGGTTGAGAACCACTTACCTAGAGAATAAAGTATAAAGAATGTTCCAAATGCTGTAAATGGTTTTGGAAAGTAAAACTAGGTTTTTAAAGTGGACCTGTCACCTCAAAACTCAAATACTAAATTAGGTTTGTTCTACTAACGAAATAAACATTTTTTAAAATAAATATATGTATTTTTTAAAAATGTACCTTTATATAGCATTTCTCACTGTCATTTTCCCTGTGAGCCTGACTTTTCTTTCTCAATTTGGGTTGAGCAGTGCTGGCTAAAAGGGTGACTGACATTACAGTTCTGATTGTAGAGGCTATAATATCAATCATCATTTAGCCCTGCCCAACCCGACTCAGGAAAGTAAAAGGCAGGCTGACTGGGAAGATGACAGAGAGAAACGCTATAAAAGAAAAGGTACATTTTTTTTTTTCAAATACATATATATTTTCAAAAAAAGTTTATTTCATTTGTTGAACCTAAAGTAGTATTTGAGTTTTTAGGTAATAGGTCCACTTTAAGCATGCTGTGCTTACTTTCTATTAAAGAGATACAATGTTTTCCTAGTCTGAAAGCTAATGTAACAAAAGCCCCAGAGCTAAAGGAGCAGCTTAGGAATTTAGGATATAGCAGTAGGGAAAACTAGATGTCATTAAAGCTAGCTAAACATGCACAGACCAATCAGGTCTATTTAGACTTGTCGTTGCATGCAAACATTTAAAGTTTGTAATCAATGAGACCAATCACAGATTACATTTCTGCACAAGAAATCAGCCAGACACTGGAGAACAATGGACAGCTGAATGGTCAGAAGACCCCACACATTTTCAATGCTAATCTAGTTTACCACACAGTATCCAGGGCTTTAAGGCACAAACAAAAAATGTCTTTTTTGATGATAATTCCTAGGGCCACTAATGTTTAATATGGCCTTTGTATGTAAAAATGCTATAATATTCACTCAAGCTAAACAAATAGTCCCAAAATGATTTTCTTTTAATTGTACATTAATTGGGTATAGTATTATAATGCATAATGTAGGGACTATAAGCTTTGCCCAACTTTAATACAAATCGGTGTGGTTATAGTTCCATAAGAGGACAGGAATGCAGTTCTTTATAATATCTGCTGTGTGATGCAGTTCATAATAGCACAGGTATTGTATACACAGCCAAAATGTAAATGTGTGCATCCAATATATACTGTAAATGTGCACACTAAATTATAGGTGTAATAATAAGGAAGGATCCAGAGATAAATAAATTGACTCTTTTTCTGAATGATATCTTATATGGAATGGAGTATTATGCACAACTACATTTTTGTTGTTTCCACTGCAATGGAGCGAATAAAATGATGTGGCCAAAAGTACAGTATTCAGAGCATACCATAACACATACATTCAGGATTTAAAAAAAAAAAAGAGATAAGTCTTATTCAGCCCTGCACATCAGAACTTGTACGAATACAATATAAGTTTTAAGATATATAAAATCTTAAAAACTGCATAAAGCAATGTAGAGGTGACTAAAAGTTGGAAAGCTGCATTAAAAATTACCATCTCCAAACTATCAAGATTATTTTAAAGGGGCACTATAGTGCCGATATAACTGCACACATACATATAAAACTCCTTTATATCAAGCCAATCGCTAACGCAAATAGTTTAAAAAAAAAAGTTGTTTACATTTCTGGAATGCAGGAGATTACAGAGTCTTGTGCAGGGTGTTAAGTAGTAAGTAGGGTAAAAATGTACAGGGGAGGGAACCTTTTCATGGAAATCTGTTCGGTACATGTCACATAAATTTCCTAGTGCGCGGGGGGAGGGGGGGGGGGTTATCAGTGCTGTTTAATAAATCATCCGGTGTCACATGAAACATCTATTGGGGTAAGGTATAATCACTAAGGTATAGTACTGCATATGTAAAGATGTAATCTGACTGTAGTCTAATGCTAGTTATATTTAAATCAGGGATATCTAATATATTTCCTGGAATGTTTATGTCCTTTTTAACATACTACTACTTTTACCAACCTATACCCAAATTAGAATAAGCAAGCTTAGAAAAGTTACCCTTGTCATGCAAGTCTGCTTCCTGTGCTGTTACACTACAATTGCTTGAAGTGGTGCTGGCTTCGAATCCATTGGCAGATTCGCTCTCACATAGGCCTTCTTGGGATTCTTCAGCCACGCTGTCCACTTCAATTGTTATGTCACTTTCACTTTTTATGCTGTGTGACTCATCATGGCTGAGTGCAAGTGGTGATGTCACAGAGTAATGAGGCTGTACGGCAGGGGGCAGTGAGGGGGGAAGTACAGTCTGTGTTTCAGGTTCCCCTTTATCTACAACCATATCCTCTACCTTATCCTTTTCATCAAAGTCACCCAAATCTACTTCATGACAGACCAGGTTTTCTGGCCCAATCATGGGCATGGTGTCCAGATCCTCTTTGCAAGGGATGCAAGTGATGTCATTCAGTGGCGTTTCAAAGTTCTCAGTTCTTGGGCTTTGTATGTGTTCTAATTCAGATGTTAAAGAGGGCATTTCCTCATGTATATTTGAAAGCTGCTCTCCCTCATCAATGGTATTAAAATGTTCCTGAGTCTCACTAATTTCTGCAGGTGTTTCCTCTGCAACAATGACAGGCAGCTCTAGGTCCCCATCTATACATACTTTCTTATCTGGTGAAGTCTGCTCCAGTGGTTTTCTTTTCAGTCCTTTTTTCTCAAGTGCCAGCATGTCACCTGTAAATTCCACTTCCTTTGGAATGAAGGGTAGTTCCTTACAATCCAAAGGCGATAATGAAGGAAAGTCTGTTTCATGCTCTAACTGAGGCTCTACAAAGGAATCTTCCTGAGTTATTGGCAAACACTTTGAGTTCTCTGAAGACAATTCTTTTGTTTTACTTCTCCGACCTTTAGGCTTTGGCAGATGATCTGCATCTTTCTTTATTTCTTCAATTTGTTCAGTTTGTTTCCCATAAATTTGAACAATTTGTTCAGTTTCCTCTACTTCTTGTTTTAATGTTTCTGGTGGCATTGGTGAACTGAGTTCCGGTTCTTTTGAAACACACACAATAGGCTGACTTTCCTTTATGGGACTGTTCTCAATTATGTTTACAGACTTCTCAGATTCTTCTTCAGCACTGGCCAAAGCCTCCTCTTTCAAAGAAACCTTCTCTGGTGTTTCATCAGAATCACTTTCAGATGTGCTAGAGTCTGCAGAGGGAAGAAATGAACAAACTATAATGGATGCAAAATATGATAATCAATTTTCTTACCACGCTGTCTAATTTTATAAATATTGGTTTACAGTGCCATGCATATAAACTATTTAAATTAACTAGTTATGACACCAGAGATTGACTTTTAGGATTCATTGCCAAAGTTCTGGAAGAAAATCCTTACTAAGAACAGTCTTTTTACACCTCTAATGTTTTTCTTCAAAGTCATCTCTAGTTTTACTTTAAATGTCTAAACATAGTTAACTTGGCATTATAAGAGTTGATGTATTCTCTATTGCATATAAAAACCATATCAGAAGTCATCTCAGACTTATAATTTCATAGTTTTACTATGAATTACTATTTCAGTATCTCAAACAATGTGTATTACGGTGTATTACTTTTAGATTATTAATTAGGCAATAGTAAAATGAACACTTGTTTTCCTGAAATAAAATGGTAATGTAGTTTTCAAAGTGAGAGAATAAGACAAAAAAAAGATTCTTGTCGCACACGGATAAATATGTCCCTTAAACAGAAAGTGAAACAAATCTTTATATACTATGTTTTATTTTTTTACCACAGATAAGAAAGCCCTAAACCCTTATCTTTGCTTAAAGAGCACCAGTCACCTCAAAACTAATACTAAATTAGGTTCTACTAATGAAATAAACGTCTTTGTAAATATATACGTGTCTTAAAAAAAAAAAAAAAAAAAAAAAAAGTACCTTTAAACAGCGTTTCTCTCTGTCACCTTCCCTGTCAGCCTGACTTCTTTCCTGAGCTGGGTTGGGTGGAGCTAAATGATGATTGACATTATAGCACCTCCAATAACAATCTAGCAGGGATCTGATTGGAGATGCTATAATATCAATCATCATTTTGCCCCACCAAACCTAACTCAGAAACAAAAGTCGGGCTGACAGGGAAGATGACAGAGAAATGCTGTAAAAAAAAGGCACGATTTTTAAAATACATATATATTTACAAAAACATTTATTTCATTAGTAGAACCTTATTTATTATTAGAGTTTTAAGGTGACGGGTACACTTTAATTGTGTTTAGCACAGCAGATTGTATATGCTGGATAAATTTTTATGCTTAACTCTGACTACCCCATTTTTTGTGCTCTCCTTCCAAAGGTATCAGAACATAACATTCAAGCAGCTGGCTCATGTCTCTAGCTTATACACTGTGAAAGGGCAATAAAACACTGTTTAAAAGTGTACACTGATAACTTGAATATCATTGAAAACACTGAAAAAACCCACCATTTGAGCATCTGTCAGAATCATACAATCCAGAACTCCTCCTTGTTCTTCTCCTGGCAGTTCCTAAATTAAAACATAAAACAGACTAAAATGAGCGCCATGTCATTTTTACTGCTAAAGTTACAGCAGTGGCAGCTTATTTCAGTTGTGAGATGCACATACACAAGGTTTACCTTCTAATCCATTTGATAAGGATGGGTTATCAGGCAAGCTGTTTCTCATGTTTTTAATGGAAATCTTGCCTTCACTATTTGGTGTTTTTGGCAGACCACAGGTTAGGTTAGCCTGAAGGGTTGACTTCAAAGGAGGACGGCCTCGTTTTGATCTCTGCTTTTCTTCCTCCTTCTTTTCTTCCTTTTCAATTTCATCTTTAGTCTGGGAGTGAAGCAACTTCCATTAGTCTACCTTATATACCGTTTTGTAAATGAATACAAATGAAGCTACTCATTTCAAGCTACAAATTTTCACAAGCCTTTCTTTCCATTAATCAGAAGAAACAAAAGAACAATTCACTTTCAAAACCTCAAATGATGCCCCTCACTAATCTGACATTGGATTTAGTGTTTGTCATTAGCCCATTTATTCCGAAAATTAACAGACAGTGAATTATAGGCAAACTGCCAAAATTATTTGTCTTAAGACAGTATATTTGGTCTAATAGACTATGCTAACATTGGAAAAAATGAATTTATTTAGTCCATTTATTTTTATTATATAGGATTTTGGACCAGCAAATTGCATTGGCTACAGTAGTAAAAAAAAAAAAAAACAAAACACAATATATCCCCAACTTTAAAAATCACTCAGCACGTTTACACACTCTGTATGTTCATTCATAAGGAAACCAGCCTGTATTCTGGGAGACTTGTGAGAGCATCAAAAATCAGTTCCATCACTACAAATACTGCCTCCATCATGTATAGCCTAAAATGTAATGGCCAGTTGTTGTAGATATTATCTGTTGTAGTTTTTAAATAAAAAGTAAAAAATTTCCATACTTACTTTTGTTTTTTTCTTTTGTTTTCTTTTTGGCCCACCCTTGTCTGAAGGCCAGATGATTCTGTCTGCTTTAACCCATTCATCATACCTGTAAAAGAGCAAATTTCTAGGATTTTGAAACAGCACCACAATGGTTTTATAATCATTTGTCATAGCAAGTTAACAATACTTTACACTGTTTTGAAATATTTCCATCCCACTTAGCTGTTAGTACTATAGTGGAATATACACTCACTGGCCACTTTATT
>WMED01006421.1:0-14322 GCA_019650415.1 Pipa parva | reverse complement strand
GCTTATTTAAAAGTTTGTCAAATTGGTCAAGACAAAAACATCAATTAGAACCATTATCTATAGAAAGCAAAAGGGGAATTGGTACACTAATGGGCTAAGTGCCCACACTGTTGGCAGAGTATTTTAATTCTTCTTCCTTTTTTGACTAGATGAAAGGTTATCCAACCTTTATCCACTGACATGACAGCCCAACAAACTAACTCCCCCAATATTGTCATTTCTTTCTTCCCACTGTATTTGTTACATAGAAATGGCTATTGTATACATTGGAACTTTCCTATAACTGTATAAACATGCAGATTATCCTCTAATAGACATCTCTCAATAAAGTGGTAACCAATTACTATGGCATAATGCTATATGAATTACTCTAGATCGGTGATGCCCAACCTAAGGCCCGCGGGCTATATCCAGCCCTCGACGCAATGCTATCCGGCCCGCGGCTCGAATTCTGAAATCCGAAATGTTGCCTTAAAGTATGAATTCGCCAGCTAAAGACAGTCGTAATATAGACTGTTACTGTCGCAGTCGCGTCTTTATAATGGAAATATTGTCACAGTCGCTACTTTACTTTGGAAAATTGTCACAGCTGTTACTTTAAAATTTGTCATGGTTGCAATTTTAAAGGTCTCAACTTTGAAGCGGCCCGTTACACGCATGTCACAATTTTATATGGCCCCCAGGACAAAAAAAAGGTTGGGCATTACTGCTCTAGATAAATTTCCAAATATACACCTACCATGTTATATACTTGTACTGTACTATATGTGTGTTACCTTCTAATTTAAGATTTAAAAAATGTAATCTTTGTAGCCTTTATTTTTTTTGTGCCATGGTTACCCAGTAGTTAAGCCTGTAATCCAAACATGGAATAGATAACAATTTAAGACATTTGCAATAATTTCCTTTTGCCGGACCCCAGCCCAAACCTTGGAAATGGCATTAAAGCATTTTTCTACACTGCAGCATTTACATTGGCATTCTACTTTTGTGCAAGAAGCTTTCTTATTCAACCTCCAAACACAGACCTTAAAAGCCAAGTGGCCGTGTGCTTTACCCTAGAACTAACACTTGAAGGGGGGAATTCACCATTGAGCGAAGTGAGCCGAAGGATTCGGAGCTCATTTCGCACAATTGTGAGTTCCCCCCTTGGTGATTTTAAATTTGCATTTGGCTGCTTGGCCATAAAACCCAATCCAGCTAAACTTGCTATTAGATATTTAGAAAAATATATTTGCATAATTATTTGAATAATTTAACGCTTTCTGATAGGGCAGAGCACTGCAGCAATTCAGTGTTTAACACTATTGCATTGCAGCACTAGTTCCTGTGTTTGATTTTTCCCTGGACACCATCTGCATGGAGTGTTAGGGGGTTATTCACTAAAGTGCAAATTCAATTGTCCAATTCTAAAACTGTGGATTCCCATAGCAAATCTGTGATGCGACAATTTCCACATTGTAAAGCGACAATTTTTAAAGTTGCGATTGCAACAATTTTCCATAGTGAAGTCACGACTGTGACAATATGCTCTGTATGAAGACACAACAGTAGCAGTCTATTGCCACTGTCTTTAGCTGGTGAATTCACACCTATATGCAACAATTTGAACTTTAGTGAATAACCCCTTGAATGATATGAGCACAGGGTGACTGGAACACACATACTGTAACTAGTAAAGGTACCTAAACTCACTATTCCTTTACTTTGAATTTTCAAGCATTTGTCAAGCATGTGCCAACTGATGAAAACCTATGAACTATATGTCTGAAATAACTGATGTAAATGCAATAATTGAGAAATTATAAGTAAGCATATTTGTGCACTGATCATACATCTGTCTCGTGTCTATTGCTATATATTTATATGCATGCACTCAAGTCAAACACACAAGATAAACAACCATGTGTACCCTTATTCCTATTAAATTTAAAGTCTTGCTAAGCTGGGTATGTTCTCTGTCTGTGTGACTTTATAGGGTTAATCTTTTTAAAGTACTAGATTCCAGCAGAATGAGTTTAGATAACTAAACATAAGACAGTAAATTTACCTACATAACACATCACCAAGTGACACCTGGGCTTTATCTGTCTGAGGCAAATGCCCCATATGCAAAAAAACATGTTTGATAAATCCCATTAAAGCACCAGTCAACAGTCTCAGTGGGCCATCCATTAACTTACTTAAGGTAATGCCAGCAACCATTTCTCACAGTAGAATGCATGATAAACATCTGTATCTGCCTGAAGCCCAAGATGATGCACTGCTGATCAACTTTTGAGACCGATTTTACAACGAACCTAGTGTTATAGTAGCAATTTTAAAAGCACTTGTAGCATGTTTTAATTTCATTACCTAATGTCTTTTTGATCAATGAGAACAATAATTTGTACATGTATTGGGGAGATCTCTTATAAGATAAATGTCAATTATTCCTTATTATACATGCTACCTGAACTAGTGCATTGATGACAAATGCCTGCTGACACCCCAAAGAATAAGTAGAGACTGGAGCCGCACCAGCTCTGCAGCTAATTTAAACAAGGATTTAGAAGACTAATTTGCAACAAAATAGTAATCCTGAGCTTCTCCTTTACCAAAATCGCAGTTGTATGTTTAGGGAGTTATTGGCTAAAGTCTAAATTGTTGCGTAAAGGTGTGAATTCGCCAGCTAAAGACAGTCGCAATAGATGGCAACTGTCGTAGTCACAACTACACTATGGGAATATTCTCGCAGTTGTGACTTTACTATGAAAAATGGGGAAATTGTTGCAGTTGCGGATTTGCTATGGGAATCAGTTGTTTGAGAATTCGACAGTCAAATTCACAATTCACATCATAGTGAATAACTTTACTATTGGAATATTGTCACGGCCGCGATTTTACTTTAAAATTTAAGCAGATTTGCTATGGGAATCCACTGAGGATTCGACAGTCAAATTCTCACTTTAGTCAATGACCCCCTAAGTGTTATTCTGGAATAAAGTTTTTTTTTTCTTCTTATAAAAATAAGAGTTTTTGTGGCACAATGTTTTTAGTTATTTGTTTTATTTGTATGTTTCAATCTGTACATAATACATTGGTATATTTTCCTGTTTGATGGTCCTGTAATTGGTATTTACCCCTCACACCTCACTTGTTAAATTCTGGTTAAATTATTTCAGATAAGGTGTCAAAAGTCTCTCAGACCTGCAGTCAATGTGCTTTATAATAATCAAAGTTGTTACCTCTTTCTCTCATTTTTATTTTAGGTGGTATCATGGAAAACTGGATAGAACTATTGCAGAGGAAAGACTTTATCAAGCCGGCAGGACTGGAAGCTATCTTATTAGAGAAAGTGATCGGCGGCCAGGGTCATTTGTACTTTCCTTTCTTAGTAAAACGAATGTAGTCACACATTTTAGGTAAGATAATAAGGTATATAAATTTACTGAAGAGATTTTAAGGACTTATTTTTCGGGGAGAGGGATTAATACCTCAGTCTATGGGGGTTATTCACTAAAGTCCGAATTGTTGGGTATAGGTGCAAATTCACCAGATAAAGACAGTCGCAATAGGCTTCTACTGTCACAGTCATGTCTTTATAATGAGAATATTGGCACAGTCGCGACTTTATTATGGGAAAATTGTCACAATCTTAACTTTAAAAAATTGTTGCGACTTTACAATGGGGAAATTGTAGCAGATGTGCTATGGGAATCCGTTGTTTGAGAATTCGACAGTCAAATTCGCACCTTAGTGAATAACCCCCCTTATTGGAAATTGACAAAACCTTGAAAACCAGTTTTGTATGCTCGTGTTTTTAGTGCCTGGTATTGGGTTGATAAAACTTCCCTAGGTATTAACTTGTGGTCCAGGTTTAATGCATATCTGATAAAGATGTGTAGTGTTTCAGTGTTGGGCCCTCAATTAGAATTCTGAGAAAACATACTCTGAAATTATAGTTAATAGGAGTTGTATGTTTTCTCTCCCTTTTCTTACTATTTAACTGGTTACATAATACATGAAAACCTTTCCAATTTGACTTCCAGTATGTCAAGTGATTTTGGATAAACTAATTATGGTAAAGGCATTAAAGGTTCAAATGCAAATACTATATCTACTTGTATTTTCCTTAGGTTTGTATGTAACTTTGTATTAATTTTGATATCTTTTTTTTTTTAAAGGATAATTGCAATGTGTGGTGACTTTTATATTGGTGGGAGAAGATTTTCATCGCTTTCAGACCTTATAGGATACTACAGTCATGTATCATGTTTACTGAAAGAAGAAAAGTTATTGTTTCCTGTTGCACCACCAGAGGTTAGTAGACTAATTAATCATAGTACTTACAGACTTCATTATAAAACAGTTAGTAAACCAAGATAATAAATTAAAGGGGAGCCAAAGTCATTCTGGCTGGCATGTATTATGAAACAGAGGACTTGGGCAGCTCAGAGTACAGGGGGTTAGAGCTGCCCCCTCAGCTCTCTAAACTAGAATTAATATTTAAGGTACACAGATACGCTCAGTACTGCTTAAAAATGCCAAGGCTGGGCCGGTGATGTAAAATTGTCACTTTTAGCAAGGAGGGGGAGTTCCTAAATCCTAGCAGTGCTGTTCTCTTCTTGTCATTGTTGCTCAGCTGGCTGCAGGAAAAGTCTCCAGAAGGGTTAATTTAGTATGCCAGTCAGTCTGTAACTTCATCTACCCTTTAAAAACTGGATGGGTGGTTACAGAAGTCAGCATTGAGGCAATTTTTATTTACCACCAATGACATGCAACTCCAGTGAGAGACTGGATATTTGCTTTAATAAGATGTGTCCAAAAGACAAAAAGATATGTGGATTTTCACCTTTGACCTTCAAGTCTTTGCTGTTGGGAGTGTGTTCAGAGTTATTAGACAATAGCTGAAAAATATTAGATATCATGCATTGCTTTGTGTTTCACTTTGAAAGAAGGCAGCAGAAGAATGATAGAAGCATTACTGCATGGTTGATGTAGGAAGTTTTTTAACCCAACAGAGCCTGGTAAGCAAGCAAAGTAGGATACAACGTGAGACTAGAGAAGTGAAAAAGAAAGCCAACGTCAAACAAATCAAAGGATAAATATTTATTCCTCTGACAAAGTATTAAAAAAGTTGTAGGCATAACAATAACCAGTAATTGCCCCTTTGTTTTATTTTAGTATTGTATTTGTAATATGATTGCATGATTTTTATTTTTCAGCCAGTAGAAGACAGGCGTAGAGTACGAGCTATTCTTCCTTATACTAAAGTGCCAGAAACAGATGAAATCAGGTATTTTGCCAATGATGAAAAGTATTATGTACAAAAAATACATGCTTTAGGAAATCTTTTGCCATGCAAACAATGTCAACAAACAAAACCAATAAAATGAAAATGTAATGCGTTAAGGTGATTTCATCAACAGGCGTAAACTTTACAGAGACCTAGTAACCCATAGCAATCATTGAAGCTTATAATTAATTATACGAAAAAAAATGTAAATGTGTGCCTTGGTTAAACTAGCAGTTTGCTTGAATCTGCATTTTGGGCAGACTTTTTTTTCCTTCAACGTGACACTAATAACATCATAATCTGCAATTTCTGCAGTTACATTTATATCCAGTGAAGCTGAAGCATGAAGTTTTGACCTGTGCTGGGAACATTACTTAGAGGGAAAAATACAGCTTAATATTTAGGCTAAGCAAGACTACTTATAATGAACTTTATGAATTCCTGGAAGGGCAGCCTTCCTGTTGCTGTACTAAATGCCTGGAATCAATACTCAAGACTGATAATTTTACCAATATTTACTATTTTCCAACTCTTTCCCCCTGCTTAATCCAGACAAAGGCAAAATATTTGATCTTACTAGTTAAAAAGTTTGCTTCCATACCTTAATGAGGAGGTAAAACCCAGGATTTTTTTACCTTTTGACTACTAGAGTCCCCTGTTTCAGACTAAAATTGAGAATTTTAGCATATCGGAGAGAAGAGGGCTTGAGTTCACTCACTTATATTGCTAAGCACAGGTTGGGTGACATTTAGGCATGCTAGCCAGCCTGTTACTTTAGCTGTAGCTTTAGATATAAAGATGTTAATATTTAATTCCATTAGAACAGATTTTAAACACTAAGGGGGGAATTCAGCATGCAGTGCCACAAGTTTAAAATTGTTGCAGTCATGACTTTACAATGGGAGAACTGTCGTAGTCGCAGATTTGCTATGGAAATTCGCTGTTTGAGAATTCCACATTCGAATTTGGACTTTAGAGAATAAACCCATTAGTTGGGTAGTTGAGTTTGCACAGAACATTTTGTATGCTGATATAGAGAGAAGATTGTTTTGTGTATGCAAACTCAAACAATCATCCTGACTGATTAGAATTTGGCAAGATCTTTCCTTTGGTCAGCAGACAGCTGAGGCAGTTAGTACAGAAACTAGAATTACAAGCAAGCAATCATAACTCCTCCTTTGGTGGTCTGTCATTTCCATGTCACACAGTCGGTGGTAAACCACACAATCTTAAGGTTCAGTAAATTTATTTCAAGTACACATGCAATTGTCACTATTAAATACATGTCACAGTACACTACTTAAAAATGATGATATTTGTTTGAAAGGCTGATTAAATGAAAGTAGAAGTCCACTAGATATTTCTTCATATTGACATTTTTAAGAGTGTTGTACACTAAATTTCCATAGTCTCCCTTCTAGCCAGCTTTGGCCATCTTTATAACAAAAAAGATATTGCTCTTACATCATGGGGGACACAGGAACACTGGATAAAAGGTGCCTCCCACCAGGAGGTAGGACACTGCAAGCATCTGACAAGATCCTCCCACTTCCCTTTTATCCCTGCCTCTTCCCTTTCCCAGTTCATTTTTTTCTGTGTCCTCTCCTTAAGAAGGTTCTCAGGACAGCACCTCTAGTGCGGTTTGATGCAAGGATTACATTGGTCAGTGATTAGCACTTGACACCAGGGGTGACACCTGAAGTCGAACCTTGAATACCGAATTCTACGAGTGAGCCCCCTACGTGGGATTATTCCACTGGATGATCCTTAACACTGGATCTGGGTATTCAGCTTGATGGGCATAGCAGCATACCCTGCCTCTCCTCCAAAACGAGAAGAGAGTGCAGTGTTGGTATGGTACATTTTGGCTAAAGCTATGCTAGATTTTTATGTTTATGCTGTTTTGGCAACAAAACATGGCTGTGATTGTGACAAAACACAAGTTATTATACTATCATTTGTTTATCACTGGCAATATTACATGAAAAGGTTGCAGGTGGTAGCACATAATATATAATGAGTTGCAGTTTGTCTTCAACTGTTGCTATTGGCTGTTGCTATTTCTCCCACCTGTGAAAAAAACATGACTAAACTAAAATTATTTTATGAAAGTTGCATTGATTTTTGATCACAAAAATCTTCCATCAATTATGTTTATAGATGTTCCAGAAATTACATAGGGTTATTTAAAAATGTATGAATGGAGGATGATAATATCCCTTTAATTGTCTCGTTTTCACTTTGAAGTGATCAGTAAAGATTATGACTTAAAGAAGAAAATTGGAAGCAAAGATTCCATTTTTGAAACAGCTGGGCGATGAAGTAATTTAGAAACATGACTGCTTAAACCAAATGAAAGTAAATTGCAAAAAGCTAATTTTACAAAGTGGGTGAAGAGTAGTATGTTATGCATGTTCAACAGAGTTGAATAGCTGCCGGGTAAGGGCTGTGTCACACCAAGTGGTTTACGGCTTTCTCTTTTGTGTGTCACCAGCTTAAATATGTCCATAAATAACTTGTCCTAGATCACCACTGACTCACTTGTTCTGCCACCAGTTACCAGACCAGGGCTGAATTTATAAGAAAGTTCAATCCCCCAAAGTAAAATCCCAGATTTACCTTGATAACCAGGCAAGACAGTGCTACCATTAAATCAACAGGTCTTGTGACACAAAGCCTAGTCAAGCTGGATCACCAGCTCACTAAACAGGTAGCAGATGCAGTTAATGGAACAGGTGAATTAATAGGGATTTGAGCCAAGCTGTTTACAGAAAACAGTGTTTTAAGGTTGTGATCAACAAGGAATGGAAATGACCCATTACTGACAAAGGACCAGAATGTAGTCTTAAATGTAAACATCCAGTAGGATTAGAAGGATGACTGAAATGAATTAGAAATGTAGAGTGCATCAAACTAACCATTCCACACTAAAACTGCCTAGCATAAATACAAAGCAACCTCTTTCTTATGTTTTTTGTTTTTTCCAGTTTCTTAAAAGGAGATATGTTTATAGTTCACAATGAATTAGAGGACGGATGGTTATGGGTTTCAAATCTTCGGACAAATGAGCAAGGCCTTATAGTTGAAGACCTGGTGAAAGAAGTGGTCAGTTTGTGATTTTTAAATATCATACATTCTTATCATCCTCATATGTACAGTAAATTATGTATATTAACACTGGAGAATTGGCTCTACTAGTATTTATATTGTACAATGCATGAAAGAATATTTCTATGGCTTTATCATTATTGATCATGCCTTTGTGAAAAACACTGATTCATGCACCCTTTGGTCTGCCATTCACAAAATCTAAGCATTTTGAAATGTACTGATGCAGTTCTTTTTTTACTTTTTGTATGTGTTTTTTTAAGGTGCCTGAATCCCAGTTCTCCTAATATGCGCTTTCGAGTATGATGTTTTTCCCCAAAAATGTCAGATAATTTTATGAAATTTCCATAACTGTAATAAACTGAGAACTAGAATGCACATCTGCAATACATTACATTCTGATGTGACATAAAAATATTTTTAAGTGTATTTATTACTATATACCTTTTCTTCTTTTTAGGGTAGGGAAGAAGATCCACATGAAGGAAAAATGTAAGTCCTATGTTTGGATTTAATGTGGACTCTGTAGCTCTATATACAGGTGCACTCACCTTAAAAATGTATATTTAGAAAATGCAAGCAAGTAAACATACACTTAGAATATTGCAGAAAATGATATATTTCTTATTTATTATGATTCTTGGTTTGAAGGGGTGGCATATTGGTAGCTGTTTTCTGTTATTATTGGCCAAAAGATATTTTTTTTTTACTTTCAATTTCAATGACCAGACAAGTGTTAGTAAAGTATATTTAACATTCTTCATTCAAAAAGCATTGCGTAAGGGAACAGAGTAGAAGAGTACATATCCTACAAGTATACACAATATTTTCCTATAGCAGATTATATATATGCATTGCTTTCTATAAGAGATAATTGTCTCAAGGAGAATCTAAAGAAGACATGATAAGGTTTACTTTCAAAAATAACCACTGGCTGGGTTTTCATTGCAGCAGTTCCCATGTACCGGGCTTTTAAGGCTATATTGTTAGTAGGATTCATTATAAAAGTGATTAGTTATAGGTTTTAGGGAAAGAATTGTTAATTTAGCTGCATATGTAATCCCCACCTTATATTTTGTATCAATCAATGTAGGAATCTGGTCCTTTCAGATAATTTGTTGTATCATTTTCTTTTTCTCTGAATCGGAAAAGCTGGTTCCACGGAAAGATCACCAAGCAAGAAGCTTACAATCTTCTTATGACAGGTAAAACATTGCAAGGGAATATCTTCTAATGTGTAATACAGATTATTATGCCCAAACTGCACCTCCTTGCATTTTCAGATGCCTTTGTTTCCTGTTTAACTAAGTTCACATGTAAGGATACCCTACCTGCATGGCTTCTTTTGATGGGTAAAATTGTGTGTCATAACTAAGCAAAGGCACTATTTTTAATGCCTGCTTCTGAATTTTCAATAAATTACAAGACCAGTAACACCATAAAAAATACTGTTCATGATTTTTATTGGTTGGAATTAAAACAAGCTCAGAATAATGCAAGTCAGGAATTCAACTTCAACTTTACCAGTATTATATAGGAATAACTGCCATGACAATCCAAATGGGATTTTATCTACTGTTACTGGTCTTTTTAAATATAAGTGATCCTGATACAGAGCCTTGACTCCAATTATACCCCTTAAAGTTAAATACAAGTCTTTGCAAAACTGAACTAACCTCTCACAAACATTGTGATAAGCATTCTGAAGCGGTTCCACTTTGACCCTTTTATCCTTCCTTTCTCTATGTGTACTACTCATTGCTCTCTCTGTATATGTTTTTCTTCTGTTTCCACCTGCTTTAAAAAAACTAAAGTCTCCAAATATATAACATTTGTTCATTTTAGCCTAAATGCCATCAATACAATAAACTCACAAGTCTTTGATTTAAGAAGACAATATTTCCATAATAGAGCTATTCATCAATTCTATTTACAAAATAATAAAGCCCAAGGTGGACAACCCCTTTAATAATTTTTCTGCCTTAAAGCACAATGATGTCTTGATTCATTCTTCTTAAATAATATCTTTATTCATTCTGTTCATTTAATTACATGTGTTACCTTACTTGTTATTTGTTTATTCGTTTTGTTAATTTGCTGTATTAGCAAAATATCCTGTGGTTTATTCATCCCCCCCCCTTTTTTTTTTTTACATAAAGATTTGAGCAAACCTATAAATCTCACTGAATTCCTTTTTTCTTTTACATTGTCTTTTTTTCACATTAAAAATTAATTTTCATTGTTATCCTAATTTTATAGTTGGTGGAATAAGCAGTTTTCTTGTAAGACCATCTGACAACACCCCTGGTGATTACTCACTGTATTTCCGCACTAATGAAAACATCCAGAGGTTTAAAATATGTCCAACACCAAACAATCAGTTTATGATGGGAGGTCGGTACTATAACAGGTGATATCAAATTGTCCTTATCATGTTAATTATAATAGAACTTTGCAACAGTTTTTTGTTTTTTACTTTACACATTTTAGCTCTAATGCATTGGGCTTTATATCCATAAAAAGGACGATGAACCAATACAAAGCTGCCATAGTATGATAAAAGGCAATGGGGATTTCTGGGCATTTTGCTAAATGAGAAAAAGAGTTGAAAAGACTTTTTATAAGCTATAGGGCAGTGGTGGCGAACATATGGCAGGCGTGCCAGAGAGGGCACGCAGAGCCCTCTCTGTTTGAACATGCGCTGTCACCACTGCTGGTATTCCTGATTTCCCCAAGTGATTGTGCGGTCTTTCAGTGCTGGCCGCAGACCCGACCTGACTTTTCAGGTCGGATCCACATCCTACACACTGAAAGACTGCTTGCTCTCTGGGGAGTGCTTCTCTCCTGGCGCAGTTGCGATGATGTCACTCATCAGCATCTGCACTTTGGGGGAAGGAGCTGGTGAGCGATGTCACCTTTTCAGCACTTAGTGCCAAAAAGGTTTACCATCACTGCTATAGGGGTTGTTGCAAATTTTTATGCCCAGACTGATTTTCTAGACTTTGCCTACACTATACAATTGGCAAAATCAACAATTGCATGTGTTAACTATTAAGAATATTCGCACCACGATGAAGGGAAGTGCTGTGAAATTATTTCTGAGCATAGTAAGGCAAATTGTAGAGGTGGTGTATTGTAGCAAATTCATTATAAATAGGTGTATTAAAGTGAAATGAAGATATCTTAACATGGATTTTCTTAAAGACAAGCTAAAGTCAAATGCGGACTGGCATGCTAAGTGGCTAACCTCTGGCATCCATATCGTGTGTTCTACACTGGGAACTCTGGCACTGCGCCTCCATCCTCTGATCTGGTGCTGCTGTGTAAGCCGTGCTGAATAGCTCCGCATGGCTTAAGCATGAGCAGTCAGAGGCTCCACGGGGCAAGGGACTGAAGTGAATGATGAATCTCTCTCTAAAGTGCTGCATAATGTATCAGTGCTATATAAATGAACAAATAAATACATACATACAACTTTGCTAAATTTGCAAAGTTGACAAAATGCCCGTTTATGGCAAATTCTAACATTTAAAGTAAAAGTTACCTTCTGATTAATGTCCCCCTTAGTCTTTGGCCACACTAGTGCAAACAAATCTGTATCCAGAATATTTTAGATTGTAGGGAAGGGACAATTGTGAATTTATGCCTACCATATTTTTTACATGCATTTCCAAAATTCAAAAATATTTCAGCTATTAATTAGGTTTAAGAATTACATCTACTTAGTTGGGTTTTCTGGTGCAATTATCTAAAGTCCCAATGAAGTCAGTGGTATTCAAGCCAAGGAATTCTTAAGTTGTTTCAATGAAAGATGGTTGCATTTGCAGAAAATATGATTGCATTGTTTTCTTGGCTTCTAAACAGAATTGACGACATTATAGATCATTATCGGAAAGAGCAAATAGTGGAAGGTTATTACTTAAAGGATCCTGTTCCAGTGCAGGTAATATAGATCTTTGTAAGTATAATCTTAAAATAATTGTTAATGTAGTAATATAATATGTTATTCTTACAGTAGATAATCTGTAATTTTAACAACCACATGTATTAAAATGTTTTCTTATCTTTTCTGATTATAATATTAAAAGTAAAAATATTTTTGAGGAATACTTTCATACTTTCATGGTTATGGATATGGTATTTTTGAGGAATACTTTCATAATTTCATGGTTATGGATATGAAAAGCACAAAAAAGTTTGTAGAGAATTATAGGCTTTTTTGTAACATATTAAGATTCTGTCTCTGCAAACAAAAGTAGAGGATATGCTATGAAAGCCAACTAACATGTTAATAAATGCATAGCATGCTATTTAATAAGTGGATATCTTCTTTGAGTAATGTTCATTCGCCTGAAGAAGAGGGCCTGTGTATCCTGGAGGCTTGCAATATACAGATATATAGAAATACCAAAAAAAGAGAGAAAGAAAATTGCCAAATAGAATGACATGGCAGTAATTCAAAAACTGTTATCTTTAAGGTTGTATTCTTAATTATTTTAACTGAGCTAGATTTTCAATATGTGTTTTGTTAAGCTTCTTAGAAAACAAATGAACAGAATGGACCTTTGTTCACTTAATGAATAAAGATGGCTATAATCTGTAAAGAGAAAAATAAAACAATTTAAATCCAAATGAGGAATTCAACTTCTAAGATGCAAAGAAATATTTCACCAATGTATTTAATCACTTCAATTAATTCCACGAATGTGATAATTTTAAAGTTTAATTGTTACAGGACTCTGTGTCCTCATGAACCTCTGTAATAGGCTCAACAATGTTTAATATTTTAGTAAAAGTGGTCATTGTCCATTTGCAGCTTTCAAAGTTGTATACTTTTATTCCTGACTATTTTAGCAAGTTTACAATGTCTAAGAACTTTTGTTTGATTATTATGTAGGGATAACTGCCACGCCAATCTATATAGGATTTTTTGTTCTGCTTTTGCTTTAGTTGTATTCTATGAAAACTTGCAGGCATATTTTTGTGTTCTAATTGCATTAGCACACTTGATGGAAAAACATTAATTTTAGATGTAGTTAGGTTCATTAAAGGAATTCCCTTAACACTGTATAACCTAAAATAAAGAATAAAAAAAAAAAAGTTCTGACATTTGTTGTAGGACCAAAAGGGGAAGTTAATAATTCTGTACAATTAGTATCCATGTTTGGTGCAACCCACAGTCTTGGATCCTTCCCAGACAATAATAGTAACTAGTTGAATAGCTAATAAATCTATTCTAGTGTAGGTAATGGGCCTTATTGACTAAAGTCCAAATAGTAGTGTATAGCTCTGAATTCAAATCTATTCGCTACTTCCCCATGTTCACTTATTGACTAAATCCTGTGAAGTGACGAATGCACGACTAATTTGGGTGTCTGATAGTCACAAAATCACGGAGCTCTTTGCATCTCTGTGTGCACAGGTTCTTCTGCTATTGACTAAGATGCAGAGTGTGTTGAAGGTACAAATGCTACTATGTGTACTGCTCCTGTTTGACTTTGCCATTTGAAACTGGCAAATTGGGAGGTTGATGACAGGGCTCCAGTGTTGTATAAGGCGACTGTTCATTCAAAAGTGACAATGGCAACTGCAACTAAATGACAACATACCCTAGGGACAAGGTGAGATAGAATATTCACAGATTGCTGTTAATAAGATTTGATGAGACTGACATCACTGTCTTTCACTAATCAAATTCATCTCACTCCACATGACTTCACATCCTACTTCTATCTGCCTGACTTCATCACACTATGCATCCGACATCAGTTGCTGCTGTCTGCCTGTTTGACAAGTGTATTCACTGCTTAATCAATAATGAGAAGTGAATCTGTGACTATTTTGGCAAAGCAACTCAAATTGTAGCGAGGTGAATTCAATGTTTAGTCAATGAGGTCCAAAGTCTGCAGCTGTTAACTGAGCATTTGTGAGTATCT
>WMED01006420.1:0-18491 GCA_019650415.1 Pipa parva | reverse complement strand
GCTGATATCAAATAGGTGACGTCAGTGGCTCCGGATTGGCTAGCAATCTGGAAGCACAGAGATGTCAGCAACTTCGGATTGGCTAGCAACTCAAAAGCCGGTGACGTCAGCGGCTCCAGATTGGAAAGCTTTGTCTCTCTACAGTGCTTGTCAGTGATTAGCAGGCAGACTGTGAGTACCGCTCATTACAGTCAAAGAGCCAGATGCGGTCATCAAAACAGCCACATCTGGCTCAAGAGCCATAAGTTTCTGTCCCCTGCTCTATACACTACTACAGAGGTAAGACTAGAAAGTGGACATTTGTGAGATGAATCAAGTTCCTGAGCATTCTAGTTGAGGCCTACTCCCATGGGGTCCCTGGGTTTTATTTATTTTTTGTGGTGTTGGTTAGTTAGTGTTCTGCTGTGAGAGATTTGCTTTCAGAATTCCTCATTGCTAATTCTACCCAAGTAGGGTAGAAAACAGGCCTACAGTCCACCAAAAAGGTAGCAGGGTTATTATTTATGCTGGAGTTGGTGGATAGTGAATTCATCAACATGAGAAATTGTTTACAGAAGACTAGGAACTCATAGCAACCAGTCAGAAGTTTGCACTGAGAAGGAAGCTAAAATTGTGAAAACTAAAATCCAATAGAATTCGATGGGTTACTAGATCTCTGTAATGTTTGCCTTAGTTGGTTACATTTGCAGGTTAGTGTACCGTAAGGACAAGGAATAACATTCCGTAAGGACAAGGAATAACATTCCGTAAGGACAAGGAATAACATTCCATAAGGACAAGTCTCAGGATCACTGTTGTTCATATGGAAAATGTGAGTAGAATTTTCATGGTAATTTTATTCTAAAAATAATATTATGGAAAAGACACAACCAAGCTTGATAGAAATGAGTTGGTCTGTTAAAAAGTATTTCTTCAAAAAAAAGCAGATATAAAACACAATAATGTGTCCAATGAGTGGGATTTTTAACAAAACCCTATTCTATCAAACAGGGTACAAAGGAGGATTTACCGCATTTAGCGATGCAGACATTGGCTATGTTAAAATAGAACTATGTGGTGGCTTTATCTCCCTGCATAAGTGAAACAAGTTTTATAAAACAAATATACATTTTTCTGAACAGAAAATGCGTTAGCTGTTTTTTTTTTAATTTGTGGAAGGTACCATGCTGTTTGCTCTAAACAGGTATAATAAAATATGCCTGTCTATTTTCGTCAAACAGTACCCCCTAGTGGTGAATTTATTATGATACTGTTCAAAAATAATGTTCAGTTTTTGTTCTACTGTTGAAAAAGTGACCTGAAAGGAAATCCAAGGATTAATCTGCAATAAATGGTGCACAATTGCACATACATATTTATAAAAAAAAAAAAAAAATCCTGTTTTGTTAAGTAAAATGTAAATTTAAAAAGTAGATCTAGATAACAGAAAAGTCAAGGCAAATACACCAATTGTAAGTGTCCCATAAATGGCAGTTTTCCTACTAAGTTAAAATAAATATAATGCACATTTGCAGGGAGAATCAAGCCAAAATGTCTAGTTTTCTCACTCATATTATCTTTAATCTAAACAATTTTCCCTTTTCTGTATGCCCACAGTGTCTTTGTAAAACATGTAGCCTTAAATAAATGTCAGGTTTGATAACTCGGATTTAAAAAACATGAATAAATGATACTATTCTATGGTACATGGACATTTCCAAAGCACTTAAGGTTGCATATATTTACCAGTCACGCAGAATACTTGCAAGTCCTTCATGATTAAACACAAAAGACAAGAGGTTAAAGAAAGTTGGATCTGTGATGTTAAATCTACCTGACAAGTTATTATAAGAAATATTACAGTTGCGCTCGCTGAAGTTGAAATGGAGATAACTGATTGAATCCTGAGGAGCTACAAAGCAGTTCATGTGAGTTTGACCATGCTTAAATGTAAATCTCAGCTTGAGAAGTAACCAGCCTTTGTAGATAGAAATATAAACACTAACTAGAATCAGAGACAGATTATATTTTAAAAGTGAACTATCGTCAGATTACACCTTCACATTTGCAGTACTATACCTGAGTGAGAAGCTTTTCTCCCTAGTAAATGTTTCATCTGAAGCTGGATGATGTATTATGCAACAATGATAAATTCCCACACCAGGACATAACTGCTAAACTCAAGAAGAAAAACCTGCTTGACTGCTATTGATTAAGCAGTGTGATGACCTTTTGACCTCATTAATCCTGCTTTGTTTACATTCCTGGAATGTAGGAGATTACAGAGGGAAAGCTGACTTGTGAACATGTGTTAAGTAGTAAGTAGGGCAAAAATGTCTGGAGGAGGGTACTTTTCATGAAAAACTGTCCGGTACACGTCACACACATTTCTTGGTGCAGGAGATTATCAGTGCTGCCTACTCAATCATTCTGCGTCACATGAAACATCTACTGGGGAGCTTCTCACTAAGATATAATACTGCATATGTATATATGTAATTTGACTATATTTCTCCTTTGAGGGATCTTTTTGGGAATAACTATTTACTAGACACTTGCTATCTACCTGAATGCATCCGATTCACTGCCAAGGCTACTAAATAATTTTGGGATATTTAAGCAGTTACTCATTGGTGTATTTTAATTAAGGTTACCCAGGGTATAAAAAAAGACAGTATCAATGAGAAAAAGAAAATTGTTTGAGGAGAAAGCATAGAATAATTTTATAACGTGTCATTATGGAGACGCAAACTACTTGTATGCTACTGTATTTTTTAATAAAAAAAATAAATAAACAATTCAAGTTACGTAGCCCTTTATGTAAAACCATTTGTTATTTTCATTGCAGCTGGGAAAAGCTCTTATGTTATTAATTATCACAAAGCTTGAGACAAGTAAAACACTAAACTAAAGACAAAGGAATAAAATACACGGGGGGAATTTATAGAAGTCAAAAAATTTGAGTCACTTAACACTGGAGAAAGAGTATTTTGTTTTATTCTGACAGTATCACCTAATGTGTAAAAAAACCCAAACATTTATAGCCATGTCGAAAATAACTTTTTGATGCATTTTTTATACATCAAAAAGCTGTTTTATATGTATCGATGGAAACCTTTATACATACAGTATACCCCATGGTATTTCCACATATACTGTATAAAAGGTGTTGCTCCAAGGGAACAAAGGTGGCAGGGAAGAGTTCATCATTTTGTTTACTGACACCCGATAATATTCTTCCCTAGAGCTAAGATTTCTTACTATCCCTCCTCCTGCTTGATCTATTTCCTGACATTTGCAAACCTTGTGATTCCCTTTCTGGCTTTGAATTCTAACTCCCCTGCTGCACCCTCTCTTTGGCTTTGTATTTGTGGTTTAAAATGTCAACCCAACCTTGGTCATGGCTGGTTTTAAGGAGGCAAACTGGACAATTACACAGGGTCTCAGTACCTGGGGGGGGTCTACTTCAAACTTGAACTTTCAGCTTTTCTGAAAGCCTCATTCAATCTGAAACTGGCCCTACCTTTGGCTCAGTATTTTTGTACATTTTTCCAGCTGATGTTTGTGCTCTGTTCTTTCCTTAGTGTGTCCTGGGCACATCCTGCTCCATGGCTTGTTTCAAGCAGTGTTGCCATCTCAGCACCACCCCTTCTACTTTCCTGTTGGTTCCTTGAGCCATGTCTCCAACCCCCTTTAACTATCAACTTTCCCCCATGCTTAATTTTTTTTTCAGCCCCTGCTTTTACTGCTGACACCTAATTTCCCCATCTTTTCACTCAGCTCATTCCCTGCTTTGCCACTGGGATTTTCCTGTTTCCATTGTGGTTCCTGGGAGTAGACACTGTGAAAGATATTGCCTTCAGCCAGCTAACCCAACAATGCAACGTATAATGACACAGGTATACTGAAAAGTGTAAACCAAATTCCAAATGATAAGTATGAGTTTTGTGATCACCATATTATTTGTTTGTGCAACCACTACAAGATTAGTAGGGCTTACACCTCTATAGTAATCAGGGTAGTTGTATAGTCTGCTTGTGTTCTGCTCAGAGGAGCTGTTATACATTCTTTCTACAGTAGTTCAAAGATATTGGAATTAATAGATGATTGGGTCAGGAGGTTGTTTGTAGATTTTATACATGCTCTGAGGCCACAGAACCCACTCTGAGCTTTGATATTATTTAGTATTTAATAGGAAGGCAAATTAAAACTTTGTGCTTCTTCCTAAAAATGTTCTAATGTATAGCATTTTGTTTAACATCCCTATCTAATTTTCAGTTTTATAGAACTAAATGCTAAACAGTCAGCATCTTCCGAAAATGACTTCTATGTGTGCCCTTGTACACAAGTCTCCTGTATAACACAAAATAAGATGGATATGTTATGGCACATGACCACACTTTAATAATAGTTGGAAATGCTCCAATGGTTTTAATAACAGTCCAAAAAAAGACATGAAATATTAATAAGATCAACTATAGGGTGAATGGCAGCGTTGAGCTGTACTCTTGCTGAAATTAATCTCCTTTTTTTAAAGTAAAATTATCACATTAAATTAAATGAAATTAGAAAATCTTTATCAAATGTCTTTCCTTTGGTTTCCTATGAGGAATGGAACTAGTGATGGACCAATGAAGGTTCCCTCATGTTTAACAGATCCAATATTGAAACATTATGGCTCGTTACACCCAAACAAGCATTCAGGTGTATATTAATGACTGCTTTAGTGGATATATGCACAAGATTAGAAAAAAAGCGTAATAAACAAAAAAAGTAATATATCCCTTAAAGGGCTGGTAAAAGCAGAAAAAAAATATTATATATATATATAAATATATATATATATATAATATTTGTGAAATGGCAATAATACCTTCCTTGTCATGACATCTTTGTATTTAAATTCCTGATTTGTTTTGCTTTTCATTTGATTTTAATCTTTGAGACATTATTGCACATTTCATTTGTTTTTTTTTATTACTATATGTGATGTTCGCTGAAAATATATCACAACAAAATCATGAACTATGATAAAATCTACCATTGAAAATGATATATGTATCTTAATCTTATTTATTCAGCAGTCATACCACATACTGGGTTCCCACAGCAAATCCGCGACTTCGACAAATCTCCCATTGTAAATTTTAAAGTTGCGGCTGCGACAATATTTCCATAGTAAATTCACAACTGTGACAATATTCTCATTATAAAGACGCGACTGCGACATTAGCAGTCTAGTGTGACTGTCTTTAGCTGGTGAATTTGAAACTTTATGTGAGAATTCAGACTTTAGAGAATAGCCCCCTGTTGTATGTTCCCCCCACCCCTGCGTAGGTATCCACCGGGCACTCTGGTTTCCTCCTACAATACAAAAATATACATCTGTGTCTGTCTATATGTGTGTTACTGAATAGGGAAACTAGCTTATAGCTCCACTGGGCACGGACTGAAGTGAATGACAAACCTCTGTAAAGTGCTGCATAATATAGTAGCGCTATATAATAAACAAACACAATAAAATATAATTCTATATAGGGTGAAATTTATTAAAGTCGGAAAAGCCTTTTTGGCTTTTCCTACTTTAATCGGGAGAAGGCTTTGAAGTATCGTGAGATTTGACTCGTGCGATACTTGCCGTGACAAACGTTTTAAAATTAAATATATCCATGGAAAGGTAGCCATACAATATAGCTACCTCGTGATACTTACTGGGAGAAACTTCAAAGCATTCTCCCAAGTTATTAAATTTGGAAAAGCGCAAACGGCTTTTCTGACTTTAATAAATTTCGCTCATATGATAGTAAAGTAGGAAACACATAAAAGGTCTTTCTAAGGACCTTCTCTTTGAGTGTTCATCATTTTGCAGTTATAAAAAGGCCAGGTCACAAATTAATATTTTAAAAAATGATATCTTGATGGTTATAGTAAAGGTCTTAAACACTACCTTAAAAACAAGTTCCAGCACTACTCAAAAATACTACACATACATTAAAGATGATACAATCAATATAAAAAAAAAAAAGTTAAAAAAAAAAGCATCAAAGCTTACAAGATGATATGGTGTACTTGCAGAGTTCTTATCATCCGAACTTCAAAAAGTTTAATAATGTTTTAAATATTATTTATAATATGGATTTTATCTATATTCACATGTGGCAACAAAGCCAAGTTTATCCAGAATCAATCATCATGCCAACTGCTGGAATACTGTCCCCTATGCAGCATAAATGATGTTGGTGATCTTGGAGCACCTGTACCTGCATGTCCTAAGCCACTGAGAAACTTACCACCCTTATACTATTGGTGTGCTTTTGGGACAGCACATACACAGTTGCATCTAAGACAAATTAAGGGGTAATTCTGGAAAGTGCGAACTCACCTGGCAATCCTTCGATTCACCTCGCCGAGACTGGTATGCGCTCTCTGCTCTCCTGCACGTGGAGATCAGCGAACGCTTTAAACATACTTCAGCTCGGCGGGGCGACTCGAGTGGTCGCGAGGTGAGCCGAAGTACCTTTAAAGCGTCCATCAGTGTGACTACTCTCCTGACAACACAGGACATGCCGCACTTAGACAAATTAAATTAAAGGAGAGTAATATGCAATGTAAGGATCAGATGCCGCATTAGTATCTCTCCTATCTATAATAACCGTACACTAAAATCAATAAGTAGAGTTTAATCAATGAACTATTTTTCCATTGCTTTTCCATCTATAAACAACAGCCTAACCCCATTTAGCGGGTCACGTAAAAACAAAAAAAAAATGCTTTTCTCCTATTTGCATTGTTAAAGCAGTAAAAAAAATAATGTTACCCAAGTAAAGGCCTACAATTTCTTTTCACTTCCCAAAGCTTTTATAAATAAAACAATTCAGCTCAGTTTGTTTCTAATAACCTTTACTGGACGTTTTCACTGCCACATTCAGAAAGATAATGTATTATGATTGCTAGAATTTCTCCTAGCATGTGGTCAGCTAAGCATGCTCGCTCCGAACTATGTTATCTTTTGTACCTGCTTGCGTTTAGCACCATCATCATAAAGGACAGTATTGTAATGCAAATATCGTAAAATATATAGTCAGCCGTATCTCCTGATCTTTGTGAGGTTTAATGAATACTTACGTTTCTTCTGTGTATTTGGGAAAAAAAATAATTAAAGTGTAGCCTTAGCGTTCTGTAAAAAAAAAAGGGAGCAACATTCCTGGATTTCTGTTGTGTACTTACAGAATTATACATTTTGTTTTTACAAAGCTTCTGACAGACTTCAGTTTCTATTTGAGCCAAGGAACAATGTAGTAATGCACAACTCATAATTCAATTCTAAAAAAAAGGAAAAGTTTCACTGTCTGCTTGCATAGGGAAGAGCATATCCTGGTGTGCACCTGCTGCATGCTTTAACATGAAGACACATGGGGGTTATTCGCTAAGGTGCGAATTAGACTGTCAAATTCTCAGACAGCGGATTCCCATAGCAAATCCACGACCGCGACAATTTCCCCATTGTAGTCGCGACCGCTACAATTTTTAAACTTGCGACTGCAACAATTTTCCATAGTAAAGTCGCATCTATGACGATATTCTCATTATAAAGACGTGACTGTGACAATTGCAGTCTATTGCAACTGTCTTTAGCTGGCGGATTCACACCTTTATGCAACAATTCGGACTTTAGTGAATAACCCCCAGACTGTGTCTAAACATGAGCTGTACTACTGACTTTCAGCAGGGGCAATAACTAAATGTCTCTGAACCTTAGAAAGGCAAGCCCAGGAGTATTTAGATGTTCAGTTAGCCCAGGGATTGAAAATGTAACCCATAATATTTCTCTAATAAAGGATAACTTTAAAATCCATCTTCATTGTTTAAAAACCTAAATAACTAATACTTACATGCAAACTGAAGTGTTGCCTCTCTGCTAAGGATGCTTCCAAAGGAGTTGGCTGCTAGGCACTGGTATTGACCAGAATCCTTCATCTCATTTGGACTGCTGATAATAAAATTTCCATCTATCAAACTGTACCGATAATCATTCTCCAAGTCAATTTCTGTTCCATTGCGTAGCCATCTTGAAACAATGAAAAAAGAAGAATTAAATCAAACACCCTCTAAGATTTTGCTAATATCCTACCGGAATTCATCCTGGTAAGGATATAATTTGATAATCTTGCCCCTCCCTGGTTATAAAAACTCTGCAGTAAAAAATACAAAATGGCATCTTAGTGTTTTTAATGCAATTTTGTTTAATCTGATTTCAGGGGGGAAGGATGTAAGTAATGCAAAATCCTGACTGTCTGGTATTAGAGATGTGAGTGGTGGACCAACTTTCTGAAAGTCAAAGCATGGTACAGATCAACTGGAGGATGGCAACAAACTGAATGCACACTGTGAATGTGTGACTGCACGCATCATAGAATAACATAATGCACTTGTAGATGTACATTTGGGCCAGCTGAGTTGGCCTTTCTGACTTTCATCATCAAATACAGTAGTTGTGTTTTAACAGTGATCTGTGACATAATCTGTGCACAATACATTTATATACAGCAGAATGTGAAAGAAATGTGAAATATTCCAAAGCTAGCTCTGGAAATGGCAAAACTGAGTGGTGACATGTAATACCCCCCCCCCCCAAAAAAAAAATTCGAATGCACACTTGCAAGGGCGAAATTTATTAAAGTCAGAAAGACCAGTGGTCTTTCCAACTTTACTGAGCGAAATCTCATTTTGTTCTCTCGAGATTTCATTCAAGATTGAGTTTCTCGATCTCGAGTTTTCAATCATCATATTGTAGCTCAGCACATGGATCAATAAATGACATCCCAGTTTCAAAATGACTTTTTTCAATTTTTTTTGGATGAATTAAGATCCAGCCTCTTAATTAACAGTTCTGCATACATTTCCTTTCAGACTGCCTTGTAGAACCATCTATCATATAAGTTATAATCCCTGACAGTGAAAGGAAAAGCATGTGCCAGTCATACGTAGACCTTGTCACAGAGTATTCCTCTTTTTCAATGTCTCATTATTATTTTCTTGATTTGTAAGTGGAGTTCATGGTGCATAATGCCCTAAATGATTGTGAATATGTTGGTTTATAATGTATAATTTTTCTAATCAGGAAATATAGAAATGTCTCAAGCATTAAGAAAAATCAAATACAGAGGCCATTTTAAGCCATTCTCCTTTGTTAAAGTCATGCATCAGATAATCTTCAGTACTGAGTTCTTTCCTTACATTTTGAAAATAGACACTTGCTGATTGACTCAGAGAATTGGCACAGTCGTTACGCAGACTGAGGTGTCAGCTTGCTTCCTTCCGTTTATTTCCAAGAGGCAAATGGCACTTGATGAGTAACTGAGAGAACTAGCAAAGCCATTTCTCTAACTCATTATTTAGAGTCTTTTTTTTTTCAATTTTTAAATGTCAGCGGACTCTTCATAATTAACTATGTGAAATGATAAAATCATATCCTAAACTTAGACAAGAAGCAAGACAAAATCAAGTGATTAATGAGACTGGATGTTGGAAGTATTTACTAGGTCTACACAATGTTTAGAGAGTCTAAACTTATGTCACACAGTCCCCCAAAGTTGACTATTACACTTGACAATTGAAATAAACTGAACTGTAATAATGTACCGAGAATATCAATATTAAGTAAATGAGAGGAAAAAGATAAAGGCAGTGCAGAATACACCAAATCTACCCTTAGGCTACTGCCTTTTCTGCTCTTATAGCTGAGCCTTCCCTAAATCTCAACATACATTCCTCCATATCCATATCTGTCTCTTGGATCAATGCATTGCCAGGTCTTGTGTCTAAGGGCAGCATAAAATCAAACATGTATATGGTTTCATAAGAAAATAAAAACTTTAATTCCACTGTCTTCATGAAGTCATAAATGTAAAATATGTTCAGTGTGAAATGAATAGGCTCCATAGTGGATGATATGAGATTGTATTTGACTCTAATGTTTTGTCCTTACCCTCTGTGTAGTAAATATTTCTATAGCAACATTCATTTTATTAAAATGCTCTACTGAACACACAGTTAAATGTATAAACCCATGTCTTATGTACTTCCCTGTCATATAGAACTATCCATCTGCTATGGTTTTTGGAAAAGCAAAGGTGTTTACACATGCACTAAACCCATAAGATGTTGTACTTGAGATTAAGACATTACTTTGTAAATCCCTGTTATTAGTCCTCAAACCTCATTAATCACCTGATTCTTTTAAAGTCTGATTCTAATGTATAAATTTGAGATTTTATTAATCCTTAGTGTCAACTGTCAAGTGTTACTTGACATTTGAAAAACTTTTGAAACACTTCTTCGACGGGTTTGAGAAATGACTTAATCAATCCTTAGAGTAAATTCTCAAATTTCAGTTATCATTTAGAAAAGTTTAAGTATGACTCTGATAAATGAGCTTGGAAAATGACTTTAGTGTCCATCAAACAGTTTAATTTGGAAAAGGGTAGCTTGTATTTGATACCTGAAATTCAAAAATGACTTAACCCCTGCCATAAAAGATATTCACCTAATTTTTTTGTTACCCAGAAAATAAAAACAAAATCTAACTAAAATATAATGTAATAACGTACAAATAAAGGGGTGCTCATAAGTCCATTATTCCTAAAATATTTTTAAGGAACAGTTTAGACAACAGTTTTATGTTTACACTGGTTTTGGATTCTATATTATTTACTTATTTTCATTTTTTTTTATCTAGTTTCTTTTTTATAGAAGTCACTCTGCTCTCCCCTACTTTCTCTTCATCTGTTTACTTTGGAAACTCAAGTCAAGGACTTGACCAGCAATCTTGAATTTCATAACAAAATGTGAAAAAAATTGTAATGAAACAGATGACTAGCAGCTCCTGTGACTGCACACTTGTAGGTGCCTAAATAACTTTTCTAAAGTTTTTCATTTAACTTCCTGAATTGAGTTTCCTAATGGAAGTGCTGCAGAGAAATTAGATGTTAAAGGAACAGTTTAGGCACCAACAGTTATTTGCTGTCTGTGTGGCACTGTTAAATAAAAGTTAAATGTTTTTTGTCATATAAATTATTTATTTATTTCCTCCCTTTACAATTCAGTGCCAGTTTTGTACTGAAGCTCCTCCTCTCTCATCAGCTACTTCCTGTTCAGCAGTTCAGTTTGGAATGTTGAGTTAAGGAATTGACTGACAGGCTGGATAATGCTAAATAACCAATCAGAACCTTTAAGCTGTCATCCACCTCTTTTTTTTTTTAATTCTGAAAGGTGTAGTTAACCCAGCAAAAGCAATTGCTAAAGAAAGGGCTGAAGTATTGACTTTATTTTTATATGGATTTGGTCTCTCTCTCATGCCCAGTATCACAGCTTGCTACTGACAACATACACCATTAGCCATAACTATTGTAACTGCCCATGGTAATTCATTAACTGTTAATTTTGACTTTTCTGAGACACCGTTATGTCAGTAGCAAAAGAATGCTACATCCATCTGACTAGGAAGTATACTCAGAAGAGTTGTGTACTGCTATACAGATGAAACAATTAATTCCTTTGCTCACATAAAAGACTGACTAAGTATGTTAGAAAAAAAACATATATTATGCATTTACAACACACATTAATTTTATTATTTGGGCTGGACTGTTCCTTTAAAGAAGAGTATTCTGTAACAAAATAGCCATAAACTGAAATAAACACACAAAACAAGTAAATAATATACATACCAAAACCATTGTTCGATAAACTTTTACAATATATAACCACATTATAGAATGCACTGGCTGGTTTTTTAAATTTCCAAATATGTCTCTTAATACCTTACCAACTAGGGAACAATTTAAATAATTACTTAATCCATTTATAAATGAATATGCATATAAATACATAGTATAAATATAAATGTCATATTCTTTAATTCTAAAATAGTTTTCTTGTAGAATTTATTTTAAATAACAGTAAATAACAAGACAACAAAAATACAGTACAGATGTTAACAAAGACAATCTAAAATCAGCAAAAAGTAAATGTAAAATGTCAGCTGTTACTGTCTTAGATCTTAAACAAATATCTTATAAAAAAAATCAATAAAGTGGTTTATACAGCCACAAACATTATGGGACTCATTTGTAAAAGGGTGAAATCACCTTTTTACAATTCGAGTCGCATTGCCAAAATAGACACAAATTCACTTCTCACTATTGACCAATTGGAGAATACACTTGTTAAACAGGTGGACAACGGAGCGAATGCTGTTGGATGCGTAGTAGGTCAGATAGAAGTAGGATGAGAAGTCATGGAGAGTGAGGTGAATTTGACAAGTGAAGAGCAGTGACATAAGTCTCATTATTTCCCACTAATTGTATTCTTTGATTGTTCTATTTCTATGTCACCTTGTCCCTAGGTCATATTATCACTTAGTTGCAGTCGCCATTGTCACTTTTGAATGAATAGTTGCATTACGCAACACTGGAGCCCCGCCATCAACCCCCCAATTCACCACTTTGAAAAAGCAAAGTCAAACAGGTGAATTAAGAGCAGTTCCCCTAGTCACATTCACACTTTTGACACACTTCTCCACTCAGCAAATAGCAGAAGTGCCTGTGCACACGCACACAAAATGATGCAAAAAGCTCTGTAAGTTTGCAACTATCGTAGATGCCTGAATTGGTCACATATTCACCACTTCACAGAGTTTGCTAAATAAGAGAACCCAGGAAAGTGGAGAATAGTTGCAAATTCATAGCTCTATGTGACTATTTGGACTTCTCAGATTGTGGCCCTAAATCAGCAATGCAACAAAAATCATAGAATAAGTAGGTATAGCAGCAGCAGCACCAGACTTGACAATTTATCTCCAGGAATAATTCACATCCATAATGGCACATTCTACTGTAGCCTGACATGTATCCTCCACACAATTTAAATATGAAATAAGGTTCCTTAAGTCATGATCGCATGAACAAGAGTTTGGCTAACTTAACTCATTATAGTAATGTTTACATTGGTGTTACATCATGCAAGTGGGGGAACAAGTCAGGCTACAGTAGCACACCGAGTTGTGGATTTTTTTTTAGATAATTAAAATCTTCTGACATAGAAACCAAGCCTAACAGCTATTGTGGAGAAAATGCAGGTGTGGGCTGAGGAGCTGAGAAGACTTGATTTTTTACTTGTATTTTTGAAAAATGAACTTTTTTTTGTTGTATTTGACTCATGGACATGATAAAACTGCAAAGTTACATTTCATACTATTTGTAGTCCTATTTTATAATAGCATTTTTTTTTTACACTTAAATACTCTTATGAATGACATCATTCAGTTCACGACCCATATAATTGCCCAACAAGGGTAGGTTTTTCAATGGGTGTTCATTAGCTGAACCCACCACATTCAATAAAATTTACACTGAATTTAATTACCAGGCCTATGTAAGATAGTTAATGTTATAGTTCAACTCAGTCTGTGAAAGATAAGAATCAGTTCATTACTTTGGAGTACTGCACCCCAACAAGGAACATAATCAGAAGTCTAGGGTGATAATGTTAAGATGAACACACAGCATAGGGAACCAACATTAACACTTAGGGTATCAGGGTAGATAACTTTAGCAGAAGAAAGAAGTCTCCTTGGAAGCCAGCATACAAATTCTTAGTGCCCTGCTGTTACCCCCAGACCAGAGCCCATGCACTATATTCTTTTATTTCCTGGGGACATAAAATATGTCTACACTACTACTTATAAACCAATCCTTACTTCTTATATCTTTGTTTATTGTTAAAGAAATTGTTATATAGTCCTGCAGAAAGAACCACTGGAATCCTAACCATACATACATTTGTCTTTCACACAAGTTTCCCTCCAAATGTAAGCAGGGCCTGTACCCTTAGTTGTCTCAGGGGTCTCTACAAGCCTGGTCGTAATGAGATGATGTAATGCTGCAGGGTTTTGTGATTTAACCAAATAAAAGCATTATATGCACAATTCACATTTAAGGCTAAAAGGAAATTATAGAGAAAAAAAAACAATATTAATTTTATAGCCTGAAACAAAATCAGAGTAAGTCATCAACAGGGGCAACACAAAGGAGGTCTAGTAACCCATAACAACCAATAAGTTGTTAGAATTCACTGGTACAGCAAAAGTAGAATTCTGAGAGCCAACTGGTGATTGGTTGTCATAGGTTACTAGACATCTATAAACGATTTCCCTGTTGATGGAATCCCCTGAATGCATCTAACATTTTTTCACTATTTTTAGTATTACTTTTCAATTTATTGAGGAATGTTACAATTCTTTCAGCCTGCTCTGTGGCACAAAAGTAAGTTATTTAGGTTCCAGTCAAATACAGATCTTTTCTCTTCTGGCCGTGACTAGACAACTAACCCATAAAGAAAGATTAAGGGGTTATTCTCTAAAGTAAAAATTTGACTGTCTAATTCTCAAACAGCTGATTCCCATAGCAAATCGGCGACTGCGACAATTCTCCCATTGTAAAGTCGCAACTGCGACAAATTTAAAATTTGCGGCTTTGACATTTCCATAGTAAAGTCGCGACTGCATCAATATTCTCATTATAAAGACACAACTGCAACAGTAGCAGCCTATTGCAACTATCTTTAGCTGGCAAATTCACACCTTTACGCAACAATTCCAACTTTAGAGAATAACCCCCGAAACTTGAGCAGGTAATAGTGAAGAAACTAAACAAAATAAACAATACATTTTTTTTTTTGTTTTACAATAAATAATACAATATCATAAAATGATTTATAGGGTTATAGTTCCCTTTCAAGAGACAGTCGATATTTTAAAACTTTTAAAAACTTCATTTTCCTGACTACCCGCTGAGAAATTGAGACACGATAGCAAAACTAAAACTGGAACTTAGAAAATGTAGAAGATGAAAGTCCCAAGTTTACTCATTTCATCTAAAAAAAAAAGCCACAAACCCTTTTTATTTTTTTTTTTATATTCTTTTTCATTTCTGGAATACTGAGAAATGTGTGGCGCTAACGATGCAGAGGCTTTCAGTTGGATATGACTTACTGCAGTGTAGTAATAAAAGCATTCAGTTTTAATTCATAGAATGTTCTTTCATTATGTTAACATTTTCATTTTGTCTTCCCATTGGTAGGGTACTAGGGGTTTCTTCTGAATAAAAATGATTTTCATTTGCTCGGTTTAGTTTTCATTTATAGATATTTCTTACTATTAATCGTCAACGCATGGAAAGCATAAACAGCAAAAAAAAAAAAAAATATAACAAATAATTCTTTATAAAATCCAATTTGTTTTCTGTTTGCTTACAAAATGTTTTCTTGCATCTGTAATTAAAGAAAAACACTGAGGTTTAGCTATTTATATCACTGGAAGACTTACAATATGAAATCTAACATGTTAACTCTTTTATTCATTTTACCACTAATCTTGGTATTGCTTTTTCACTTTTAAACAGAATCCCAAGTATAATGAGGGCAAAATGCCTGTCTTATATTGACCAAATGTCATCACACTCAATAATTTTACCTGTAAAATGGTTCAGGTACCCCTCTTGCCTCACAATTAAGTGTGACTTTCTTCTCCCCAGATTCCATGGGAAATATAACATTCTCTGGTTCTTGAACAAAAACTGGACCATAGTTCACACTTTCTGGAAAAAGAAAAGAAAATCTAGTGATTAAAATAGTGTATTTTAATTTGCCTGCTGCTAAACAATTTATCAACGATGTAAACTTCTTAACAACATTTTGCTCTGTGGTAAAAAAGTCAAAAACTACTGGATTGGTCATTCCAGTAGCCAACCATAGAGTATAATACTGGATTGATAATATTAGCAGCCAATCATAGAGTCTGAGAGAAGAAGGTCTGTGTATTATATATCATTCAGCATCTATTTGTCCTATATTGCTGTTGGTAAGTGTGATCAAAAGAAAATGGCAGAAAGCAGGACAATCACCTAAAACATGCTACCAAGAAAGCCACTTAACTTCCTTCTCCAACATGGTTGGCTGGTTTATTCTTCTAGTCGGTCCTCAAACAAGAACAAGGAAAAGAATAAGAGAAAAATATCTCACAAATTTTACAAATCTCTTCACAGTTTCAGCTCCACTAAAGAAAGCTCTGATTCATTTCTAAAATCCAGCTTGTTCTTAATCAAGAGATCATCAGCAAGTCAATTGGTTATTGAGGTGTCTAGTAACCCATAGCATCCATTCAGAGGTTGGCTTTCATTAATCTAACCTCCCTATCCTAGAGGGGATGAAGGGGATAGTTTGGCTAAATAAACTGTAAAAAGAATGACATTAGTGTGCCTTAGTGGACACATACAGAATAATGATTGCCTCTACTGATGAATTTCCCTGAAAATAAAAAATAAATTGAGTGATGGGAACATTAAGGAAAGTCTGGGTGTAGTCTGTCTGCCAAAGGATATAATGGGACATTTTGGGGGCAATTGTGATGTCAGATGTATGACTTACATAGATCATAAAAAATAGCAATCGATTCATTCATAGAGTGCTCTCCACTAATCATTTTCTCATAGAAATTCTGACCATCTCACTCTTTATTTGGAAATAAAAGAAAATCTTAGTCATGATTAAATACAGCATGTTAGATAATGCTTCATTTCTCATCCAGGAATCAAACTTCTAGGGGGAAATCTACATTTGATTTTGAAATTTTTTTTCAATTCTTGAAGCCATTTTTTGGATCTAAATTTTGTTGATTTATAAAAGGACCCATAAAAAATTGTTTGTATCTGTAAAGACTAGTATAAATAAATATGGCTCTGCCAACATCTGCACACTTTGCACTGTTTTCAGAGCGGTTCCCCTTCTATTTCATGCCAATATCGATGTCAATGGTGTTTTTCAGTGCAAAAAAAACATCCAAGTATAGCAAAATGACCAAACCAACTGCATAGGGAATAAAGGTTTTGTGTCAGTCTAAATCCAGCACTTTTCAATGGAGCGGCTTCATAAATCGGCGATATTCCACAGCCATAGATCCCTTTACAAAGCTTATATGTATGCAGCTTAAGTTGAAGAAAGGGGTGTTGTTGCTTGTGCCAAATAACAGGATGCATTTCTCCTAAAACAGACGTGCTGCCTGTATGTGCGGTATGATGACTATGCATTTTATAAAGAAACCTGAAATTACATGAACTTCAAATCAAGATGACAAGTTTACTTTAATACAAGTTGTTATTTTATTTTATTTTTTTTAAAAAAGAATGTTCTCTTCTCAGTAGGGGTGAAGCATTGGAAGCATTGTGAGTCATGCTGTATGATTTAAATAAACCACAGCAATTTTCTTTTTAAGAGACAGGGTGTGTAATGTCAATGTATCAAAGCAGCTATAAAGATGTAAGCCTAATGTCAGTAATCCAGGAAAGTCACCGAGTAGTAACTAGATAGATGTGTGTATAAAGTAAAATACACAAAGAACTCTATGTGTGTGTATACATTGTATCGATGTCTTTTTAATGTAACTCAGCTTTAATTTAAACATATAATGTTTACAAAAGTCAAAAAGGTTTTTGACCTGTCAGTACTGATGAAATATTGGCAGTATAACAGTGTTGCCCTTTTCACTGACTTAATCGCACTAAAAACACTGCAAAGTGTGTTCGATTTGGATGCAAATTGAAAAATAATGTTGGATTGAAAATGTTAAAATGATCTTTGAAAATTTTTCCATTCATCTCTGTTTAAAGTGGTGATGTTGACTGTCTATAATACATAACAATGTCCATAATGAACTAGATTGAGGGGGGAGTATTATAGGCTGTTTCAGAGCCAAGGAGGTAGCTTTATTCAACATAACAGTCACTAAACATCAGTTTAACCTTTTCCTATCCTATAAAATTTCCTGTTCCGTCAATTGAAATCCTAATATTTTTGGTGAAAAACGTGAAATTAGACGTTTATACAATATCAGTGAATTTTATCACAGAAAATAGCAAGAAATAATACGTCTGAAATACGTCTGTAATATTGTTGTCCCCTGCCAGGGGACCAAGGATTGGAATGGAATTTTTAGAATGTTCCCTTCTAGGGGACACAGGATTGGAAAAGGTTAATTTATCCATGAAGCAATTAGTAAAAACAAGAGCCTCAATGACTAAAGTGCGAATTCGCCTGTCAAATTCACTTCACTACAATTTGAGTCGCATCAGCATAATAGATGCAAATTCAGTTCTCAGCATTAAATAAGTGGAGAATACACTTTTCAATCAGACAGACAGTGGAAAATGCTGTTGGATGCATAGTGTAGTCGGTCAGATAGAAGTAGGATGAGAAGTCATGCGAAGTGATGCGAATTTGACAAGTGAAGGTCAGTGATGTCAATCTCATTATATCCCACTAATTTTATTCTGTGAATATTATATTTATTTCTATGTCATTTTGTCCCTAGGTCATGTTGACATTTAATCACAGTGATCATTGTATGTATAATTTTATTTATAAAGCGCCACAAATTTATGCAGCGCTGTACAATTCAG
>WMED01006419.1:199-12676 GCA_019650415.1 Pipa parva | reverse complement strand
GAAAGAGGGAAACAATTTGGTCACCAAAAAAGGTAACATGAAGCATTTTCTCCCAGTGAAGTATTAATTTGATTTTAAAACACATGAAGGTTTTATTACCTTCTCAAAAAGGCTACAGTCATCAGACTTTAAATATGCCTGAAACAATGAGGAATAATGTGTAATGTAGGAGTTTCAGAGGAGTAGTTTGTAAAAGGCAAACATTTTTTGTTAAGTTGTAGTGTTTTTTGGCAGAATGAATCTTTTTTTTCTAAACATTTTGTCAATAAACCTATCGAGCCATTTGAAAAAATTTAACAAATCTTATGGTGTTCAAGTGAAGGGAGATCAAATGCAGTCAACTATGGTCAATGGTATTACTCATTCGCCAAATGAAAAAATAAATCAACGGTTATGTGAAATGAACCAAGAATGTTAAAATGAAGAAATAAAACATTTTAGAGGTCACTTTCTGGGAAAGTTGATGAGCAAACAATTATTTTCAACAATTGTTTAAAGCTATTGCAATTGAATATATCGATCCATGAATGGGTTGCTTCAGACTGCTTCCGCCCTACTGGGATTCTAGACAGATTCAGAATAGGATGCCTCATCTTACATGATATATGCCATTACCTCTTTCATTTCTCCAGTCTGTTCAGATATGAGCTGATCAAACACGGCTCCGTATTCTTCGTGAATCTTCTGCATTTCATTGATATGACTGGCCACTTTGTTCATGGTCTTTATAGCCACTGAGAAATTTGACAAAAATAAATATTCAGAAAAAAAGCAATTAGTTTGTTTCTTAAACATCCACAGGCTTTTTTTTCACAAGATTCTAGTTCTGTTTGTTCTCTAGCTGAATAAATAAATCAAGAACCAGGGAGGGATTTTTGCTTCCCAACTCAAACCAACTGTAAAAAAAAAAAAAAAAAAAAAAATTCAACCTATGAACGTAATAAGCATTCATTAATAAACATGAATGCTTTGAAGGTGAAATGTCTCCGTCCTTTGTAGAGCATGTGCACACATCTCTGTGGGATTCTGGGATTGTCTGAATGTTAACACATCTTCCTGACCTTGAGGGTTTTAAACACTGCTAATTGCTATTTATTAATCACGAAGCGAAATAAATTATAGTGCAACAACATGTTCTTGTCTCAATGCATAACCCCCAATTTTGGAAAAAGCAACATAACAGACCTAGGACTGGTGGATGAAAGACACCCCTCTGCATATGAGTAATTGTCAATTTAAAGGACCAGCAAACCTCATAAAAAGAAAATATCTCGTTTGGATCGGAACTGCAGTTATTCTTTCATAATACTTGTAAAAATGCTATATTTGAAGTTGAATTTCGGATTTGTATTAGTTTGTGTTTATTCCCCATTACACACTTGTATCTTTTAAGTAAACCAATACCTCTAAGTTTTTTGGGAAGCATGGTGGGACGGCAGAGTGTCAAATTGTTAGTGGCATCAATGCCTACTTTCTCCCCAATGGCAGTGCACAGGTAATGTCTTTACATTTCTTAAAGTGGCATCACTAGCACACCTCCAACCTTCTCCTCATTGACTGTGACCTCTTTGCCACAACCCAGCTGTCCTCTCTAACTATACACCAGGATGGCCACACATTGGGAATACGATTTATTAGACTCCTTTATAGATCTGATTATACTAATGGAGAACCACCACCCCCTCCCTGCCTTACCCCATTTTTTGTTTATGGTCCGGTCTGTGACTGCACATCTGAACCACAATAAACTTTATCAGTGCAGCTTACATGGCAAAACTGGGTCAAGGGAAAAAGGAAGAGGTCATAAGGATTTGCTTTCTGCAGTGCAAAAAGTGTGGAACGAAGGCAGCCCCTGTCTGTCAGACAGAAAGCCTCTTAACTTACTAAATGGGATTATTGAACGAAGTAGACTGGCAGCATTTAGCATGACTTTATCGGCCCTTTATCATGATTATAAAAGAAATTGTACTACCCCTTAGTAGTACAAAGCACAAAGGGAGAAGGGATATGAATACGGAGCCATCCTTAGGGGTGTCAGACCTGTGCAGACTAAATAAAGGAGAGAGCACCCACAACCTCACTATGGTGTAGGGAAGCGCAATGTTTTGTATTCACACAGGGCCCCTTCCACGCTAAGTCCGGCCCTATAAAAATGTGCATGAGCCCTAGTATTTCTAGAGTCTTTAAAGGCAAAACTGCAAATTTAACAAGCTCCTAGATGGCCAACAATTTTCTGACAGCCATGCCCCTGATACCATTATTCAACTTAGACTGAAGATCTTCGAACAATCAAAGTACTATTATAATCATGCCACTAATAGTTTACATTTACTGTTAAGAGATTTAGTTTCATTTCTCTATAAAGGTTGTTAATCTTTGGTTTGTTATAACGATTCACCACCATGGTGGAAGATCACTGAAAGACAATCTGTTGGCTTTGGTTGAATAAGTGCAGTAATTTCTGCCCACCAACATGTACAATTATCCATCTCTGAGGCTGAAACCTTTTCTACTAATCTCAGAAATGTTACCGTGTATGCCCAAGCTTTACAGGGAACCAGTGAGAAGTATATAAGCATGCACTTGCTTTAAGGCACTTAACACATACGCTACGTACCATCAAGATGGTAATGCTCTTCGCTCTCAGCATCAGTCAAGGAATAAAGCTCTTTAAGCAGCAGGGGGTATTTTAGGATGCGCTGGATTGGTTTAATCAGGTAGGACTCAAGTGTTGAAGAGTGTTGCTGCTTGGGATTTTGAGCATCCAGAAATGCTTTGAAGTTCAAATCGGTCTTGGCTGCAACAAAGACATTTACATTAACAATTCACATTTTTCTACCCCTGGGAGTATTCTTTTTCCTTTTACAACATTGGTACAGACTTGTATTAAAGATGCCATTTAGAAGCTGTTAGGATTAATATATTTTGCTAAAAAATGTTACAAGCAAATCAAATGCATATATAACCTTCTCTGATCTTGAACTATTGCTATATCTGCCATTAAATCCTATGAGATTTCAAAGAAACATGTTCCATGTCGTTTGCAGTTTTCTCTAAAAGCCGCCCATGCAGTCAGAACAGCTGGAAGGAATGATTTTCCAGAGACATAAATACATGTCTGGCACCTCTTTTATTTATTTATTTATTTTCATTCAGACTATTTTAGCCTCTGATTGCTGTAAATGATCTTAGACCTGAAAATCACAGCTCTTCAGAAAGCCAATATCTCAGAATTAAAAAAAAAAAATGAACGGCTGGGACGAAGGTTGGGAAGACATTTTAAAGACCTAAACTACTGCTATAATACACATTTTACTAAAAGCTTACTTTCCCTACCACATCTACTGCAGCAGTAGGTATGTTAGTAGATATATTCTATGCTATAGAAATTCAAGCTGCGTTAGGAATTGTAGCCACAGTCTATAATGCTACATTACTTGTGGAGCTAGGACCCACCCACAATGACGTATCACCTGGCTTCAAAGAAATTCACTTAATTATTAGTTCTCCAGACACAGGTGGGGGGCGGAACTAAAATCACAAAATGGATTCTGTGCAGAGCTTACCATATCCTACATGTATAGACTGATTAATAGAGGTGGGCCCATTAAAATATTGGTTGGGTCAGGATAATTTGGGTAATGTATATTAGGCTAACCTATACAAAAGCAATGACCTCTCAAAACAACCCCAACTAATATTTCTCTAGGACAGGGTAGCAGGTTTTCAGAACAACAGTGAATTTCATACCTTTGACTAATACTTTTGGGACTTTTGTGTGACTGGCGCAAAAGGCACTGTACAGCTTGAAGCGGTCGGCATAATACAAAAATGATCCACCTAGAGAGAAAAGCACTTTCTGCAAGGCAAAACCACAAAGAAAACACTGTAATATTTCACTGTAGTGTTGAACTACACCCCAGCACCTGGGTAGGCCAAGTCAATAATGTATAAAACAGTGGTCATACACCTGAAAAACACAAACCAGCTATAGGTTTATTAGAATTTGAATGTACAAGTTGCAGATGCCATATTGCCTCTATAGGAGGACAAAGTCTCTTTATTCACTGAAAAGTTATGAATATTTCCTTCTGTTCTACTTGGGGTTAGGAAGGTCTCTGCTAAGCAAAGCAATATGGCCTAATATGAGGATAATTGGCTCTTGCCTCATGGGTTTTTTGCCTTCCTCTGGATCAACATTGCAGGAAAATAGGCTGAACTGGATGGACTTGTGTCTTTTTTCAGCCTTATAAACTATGTTACTAATGGGCATGATTTATACTTACTTCCTGATACACATTATGGCTGGGATTCTAGATAGGGTTTTAGGTTACGAATGCAATCTTACAAGAAAAGGCACTTTGGTTAGATCAATGATCCCCAATCTGAAAGGATTATTATACACTGGGTGTATAATAAGCCACTTCTCCCAAGGGAAGTAGCTGCAATGCACATCTCGATGAAGACAAATCAAGGTTAAAACCAAACCAGCATTTTCCTAATTACTCACAGAACTGTGCGCAGGAAGGAGCGCGCTTTCACGGGGACAGATAACTAGTGCTGGAGAAATTTTAACTCTGTGTCATGCTATTCAAGGTACATGGGAAGCTCAGGAGTAGTAAATGCAAGACAAAAATATAAATATGTTCACTTGCAACCATTAAAGGATACTCAAAGAAAAAGTTAGACATAATTGAATGGCGTAGGTATGTGACGGCAGCTTTATGATGTATCTATGCAAGGATTGGACATTATCCCAACAGAGAAGTGAATACATTAATGCCGGTCATCCTAGAACAGTACAGGAAGGTTGTGTCTGGTGCATTTATACTGCAGAGTGGCCTGTCTAAGCCAGGGAAAGTGAGATCATGAACCAAATCAATAGTGATTAGCAGTCTAATACCCTTGTGTGAGAATGGAAGCCATGCTCTATGGCAGATTCTTTCTTAAAATAAATAACTAAGAAGAATGAAAGGCGCATGCACCCTGAACCTATCAGAATCTACATTAGAAATGTTTAATGGGCAGCCCCCTACTTGATTTGTTTAACTAAAACTCACAGCATTCTCTGGCAGCTAAAGATGCACTTTAGATGGCTCTGATATAACAAACAATAATAAAAACTCCCCAGTACCTTGAATTGTTCTACTTTTTCCAGCTTTTCTAGGTCTGGTACCAGTCTCACCCCATCCTCAAGCGTTTTAAGAAACTCAACTTGAAACTCCACCATCTCTGTTAAATTTCCAAACAGCACGTCAAGCTAAAAAGAAAATTAAAAGCACAATAAATGGTCGTCCTATTATGAATATATGGCGGGAAAAAAAACAGTTAACGTGTATGTTACTTAAAGGATATGCACAAAAGGAATAAACAGATCTCATTTGTCCTTTAATAAGTTCTCCTACTCCAAAGGATGGAGGGAGCAGTATGAAATGTTCTTTTAAATTTTTAATAGCAATGTAAAATAAACAGAAGCTGCTGACTTGGATGGCTGTCAAAGCAGATTTACAGAAAATACACTCATTGCTCTTTTAATGAAGCCCTATTAAAAGGTTTAATTTAATAACCAAAAGGAAGAAATTTTCAGTGCTGCTTCGGATAATAGAAATTTCTTGAAACGCTTCTTAATTAAAATAAAACAACACAAAACAAAAGCAACAACCCACATTAGTAAAAGCCAGGTGACCGTGCTTGTAACCATGCCTGTAAAATCAGGAAGTACTGTTTGAAATGCTCATGTTAAGCTGTCATCAAAATAGATTTAGATTTATACAATACTATACCTCATCCTGGGTGAGAAATGTCTCCTTTTGTAGTGGTTTAAGATATCGCTCCATCAGGCAGTTTAAATCCTATACAAACATAGGAAAGGATTAGTCTAATTAAAACAAACACAGATCTTAGTTTATATTAGCCCAATGACACATCCATTTGCATTTGTAATAACTCTAATCGACAGCAGGAGAATGCAATGAAAAATCTATACCATTGCCCCTGCTGAGCTGAAAGCATCTTTCTGATATACACAAAGGGGATGTTAAATACCTTGACATATGTGCGCTCCGTCTCCAGCAGCTCACAAATAACCTTGCGCAATTTGTCAGCATCTGTTAATTGTCTCATGGTGGCTAGCTGCGGTCCGGTAAATTCTGAAGGAGTTGTGCAGGAATCGGGAGAATTCATTTCATGCAGGCTCCGGCAAAATGCAGCAACCTGTTCTGTGCTCTGAAACGAGATTGATGTTACATAAGCATGGGAGCAGCAATACGCCTGTCACTTTTTCAAAGCAAGGCTTGCAGATATGCCAACAACAACATCACCAGAGAGGGGGAAATAAAACATAGAAAAGTCTTTACTAATCCTTTATACACTGGTTTGTGAGTGCTGTATAATCAAACACACAAATAGTGTATTTATATTACGTATGACAAGCTTTACACGATGCGATCTTCACTCATAAAATAGATTTTTATATAAAAAGGAAGAGACAAACATCTACAGCTAGAATGAATAAGAAAATCGAATTAAAGGACAAAGCAAAAGGAGTATTTTTTTTTTTTTTTCATTTGGGAGAAATGCAAAGTAGGCAAAATAAATCAGATTAAGGTATCATGTATACAGGCATAAACACAGAGGGGGTAATTCAGCAATGTGTGAAGTGAGCTCTGGATCCTTCGCATCACTTCGCACATGCTGTTATGCGCTTGCTGATGTCCTGCACGCGGACATCAGAGAACCACTCAAGTCACCTCGCCGAGACTGGAATCCCTTTAAAGCGTTCGCTGATGTCCACGTGCAGGACATCAGCAAGCGCATAACAGTCTGTGCGAAGTGATGCGAAGGATCCAGAGCTCACTTCACACATTGCTGAATTACCCCCAGAATATTTATAAGCACCAAAACACACACACACACTCTTGTGGTGTGAAGGTAACTGCTTAAAATCTGATAAATGTCACTGTTATAAATCCAACTATTGTGAATGCACAGCAAAATTTGTTTGGGCAGCCACATCAAACTGCACTGCACACACATTTTTACAATGACTGTACAAAAATATCTTAAGAGTGAACGGAAAAAAACGTATTTATTGAAGTGCAGTCATCAAAATAAAAAAAATTAAAAAAGGATTGATTTGCCCCTGAAAACATTCAGGTTATTCACTAATGTCCAAATTGTTGTGTCTAGGTGCGAAATAGCCAGATAAAGACAGACAGTCGCAATAGGCTGCTAGTGTCGCAGTCGCGTCTTTAATAATGAGAATATTGTCGCAGTCTTTATTATGGGAAAGTTGTTGCGACTTTACAATGGGGAAATTATAGAGGATTTGCTATGGGAATCCGCTGTTTGCGAATTTGACAGTTGAATTCGTACCTTAGTGAATAGCCCCCTCAGTGTTTAATAAAGAAGAACTTTCCGTGCTTACACAGGTGGGGGGAGTGGATTTTATAGAGGCTGCCTGCCACTTTTATAATACATGATAGTCTGGTCTCTCTTTATGACAGGGGTTCTAGTTATTGTCAGAACAGAAAAATCCCCTTACATGTCACAGAACATCTCTCCAAAGCATTTTTTTAGGCAGAGGAACTAGAGACATGACATTTCAAAATGATTCCGTCTTACTAAAACTAAAATATATTCTGATAAAAAGTACATTGTTGTTTAGGAGGATGTAACAAATGAAACAAGATAAAACATCCACCCATGTGTACAAATGACCTAATTAATGAATAGATATTACAAGTCATTGGCAGGATAAATGTGCCAAGCAGCCAAATTGTTATGTAAAGATGTCTTAAACTGGGTTACTATGCAAGACATAAATTACCCAAGTTTCAGTGCAAGGGGAAATTACCAAGCCTATACTTTGCAGAGGGTCTTTAACCAAATAACTGCTGCCATTACCCATGTTCCTGTGCAAGAATTACTTAGCCTCTTATTCAGGTTACACTGCAACTTGGCCATTAATTACTAAGTTACTGTACAACGTAGTCTTGGCTAAATTACTGTACAAATTAGGAAAAACTAGTTCCCAAATGCCTTTGCCTAAGAGACTGTGGCCATTATCTGTGTGTAAAGTATGGAAGCAGAATCCCTATTAGGCAATAGTAAAAGCAAAGCAAGTCAGCACCAAGTATTGAATTGCTTCATCCACCTTTTCTTTGCCTTGAATTTTTCCCAATTCTAAGCAGTGTTCCCACTTCCCTTTAGTGCAGAGAGTACACTTCAGTATATGTCCAAGGATTTACTTCAGATAAAAATCAGGGTTAAATGGAAGGGCCAGGCAGTTGAGTTTTTCTGCCTAGTTATGCAGACTATCACTTATGGCCATCTAGTTGATTCTATGTAATAGAAGACATCATATTCTTACAACTTCCTGTATCTTTACAAATGGTTACTTCTGACACCAGAGAGTAACCACTCTAATTTAATGGCTCCCACTTGTGGCCAACTGTACTCTGAATCAAAAATGCATAAAGGCCAAAGTCATTCTAGGCAATGCAATTACACCAGCCAGAGTAGACAATGATCTTAACAGAAGGATGCCAAGTAGTAGTAAGGGAGAATTTAACTTTATTAAAATATTTTGCATGCCAACATAGATACCTGTATTATATAAGAGTTCTAACAATATAAAAAGACAACCTATTACAATTCAATAATTTAAGGGTTTTATATGTCATATCTGAATTCATGCCGTGTAATAATAGACCTAAGCCCCTGAACTTTAATATACTCAGAGAATTTGTAGGAGATTTAAAATCCTCATAAATAATATCATGTGTTTCTGGCCTGTAGAGAGGCATATAGAGTATTTGGGCTTGTAAGTACCTCAGTAGTTTTCAAGTCCCCTGCCATTATATTTCATGCTCTTCAGGATACAAGAACTGTGTAGGCACTCGTCACCTAGCAACTAGACTGCTGTAGAACAGAAGTCCGGATCCTTACAAGATTATATATATCAACAGAATCTGGGAGGCATGTTGAACACATGAATGGATCAAATGGTACAATATTCAGGAACATGATACAAGATTCTTTTTTTTTTCTTTTAAAGCTTTAACAATATTCTGCTTTACATTTGAAACGATAGCATAACAGCTGTAGCAGTCATAAATCCCAATGTAATCTATATGATGCCAAAGAAATTGACTTTCAAATACTGTGTCTTAGCAGTTCTTTCAAAAATAAGTCAGGATTTTGCATTTCTTAGGTTTGTTCAATTCCTGAATCCTCACTAAGAATTCACACTTTCTACCACCGACATTAGTTTAAAAAAAGCAAGCAATCAAACAGCAGTGTGGGGAAAAAATAGCTGTTTATTTCTGTTCCAAATTGCCCTGGTATTTGCAATAAACAATTATAACTTTGTAAAGCAATGCAGTCAGTCAACAGAAAAGCAGCACAACTTTTTAAGACTGGTTTTTGAAAGAACAAAGAGAGGTGGATCCTTGTGTTTATGGATACATCTTTTTCCTTTTATCTTATCAGAATTTAGCACTTCTGAAATGACGTTTTAGACCGGTCCCTTTGAGTAATGAAAGTGTAACATTTCTGGAAAACGTTTAGTTCACAAGTAACATTTTAAAAACAACGGTGATTTTTGTTGGCTACAGAGAAGATTCCTGACATCCTACTTCAACAAAGCACAAGCTTTGCTTATGCCACCTTTACCGTTATGTTGTAAGCATTAGGGAAGTGGCAGCGTCTATCTTCATTTTTTTTTTTTCTACAAGTGTCTACCAAAGACCCATCTTCTTGGGATATGTTTGCCAATGGATTTAAACTTCAGATGATCGGAAACCAATTCCACACATTGTGGAGGTTCCACCGATAGCTTGGGCCTTACAGAATAGGAACTCATAGGAATGAGTTTCCCAAATTGGAACAGATTTAAAAAAACAAAACAAAAAAACCACAGGGACTTTATTAAACATTCAAAGTGAAAGTGCAATACTTCAACAAACCTCTCCTTCCGCTACTGGTCTGAAGAACACCCTTATTTTAGGTTTCATGCTTATTTTGTCCATATAAATGCTCAGTTAACAACACTGCTATATGATATTCCACAGAATGACCATTACTTCCAGCTTCTTGCTTATTTAAAACAGTAGGAGTAGAAAAACTGCAATGGTAACAACCAAACATCATCCATAGACTTCTATGGAAACATGACACATGAGGTCAATGAAATGTGAATTTGTACATGAAAAAAAATATTTCAGGGGAATACCTTTAGCCATAGATGGGTAACTGTTTATTCAACTATATGGTTTTAGAATGTAAACCTGAACTGTATAATGTGCTTTTAGTAAATGAGGGCAGATGGTAGTGAAAAAATATAACTCAACCTTTCCACCATAAGGCTGGGTTCACACGAGCGTATGATGCGCAGTGCATCATACACTCATGTGAAGAAGAAGAAAAAAATATGCTTTAGAAGAAAAAAATACGCTTTGGCGTATTTTTCTTTTGTACTTACCAGCGACAGTGTGAATGCTCCCTCTGCGTTCACAGCACTTCCTGTGTGTTGCATTTTGAGCATGGCATATATATGCTGGCCAAAATACGACACACAGCATTCCGGACACAGTGTATGCGCATCATACGCTTGTGTGTCCGGAACTAGTTAAGTATTGTCAGCTTCTATGAAGCTGTGTGTGTTTTTTTTTTATATATACGAGCGTTGATGCGCTGCACATCATATGCTCATGTGAACCCAGCCTAAAGGTCACTGTACCAGCAAAAAGTATTTGCTTTCATTGTATCGCTTAACAGACTCAATGACAGACTCAAAACTGCACTCGGTGACTGCAAAATGTAGTTCTAGGTAAAAAAATTAAATGTAATATGATAGGTTTACTTGTTAACAATAAAATGTAGCATAATTACACTTGTTATTGCATGTAGCAATAAATCACACAGCATGATAAATACCGAGTGCTACCCTCTTTTGTACTATTTTGAACAAAGAGCAGAAAGGCAACAGTAGCACCCATTAACCAAGAAATGTTTCATAAAAAAAAAAAAAAAAACAGCATCCGAGGACCGGCAATATCATTTCCAAATTGTGCATCTCCATTTGCAAAGCTGGTCAATGTGCTGAATTCATGAATGAACCTGTTTATATACAAGAGCAGCTGACCTTCCATTCTCTTCCCGTCATTTTACACACTGGGATCATGGAGTGTCATACAGTACAAATCTCTGAAAGCCTAAAACAATCTACAGAACAAAAGGAGTTGCAGTTCAACAGCAGCTAGGGGTTTTATTTGGGCTAGCCTGAAGTAGCACTGGGTCCAGTGGTCAAAATGGTATATGTATAACATTACTCTCAGTCACAAGCATTAGTTGCATAAATATAACCCATACTGTAATGCCAGCCTTATATACACTAGATGAGGTCATGCAGGACAAGTCATGCCATAATCGTGAGTAACATTCAGCTGTGTGTGAACCCATTTGGAGGTTTAAGATATATAAGGGATTGGAGTAATTGCCATAAGCATGCTTTGACTTTGTAGCTGTTGTGACCCTGTGATTGATGAAAAGGCGGTCAGTCTTGGAGCCAAATCTAGTTACTATATGGAAGAAATCTAACCTTTTGAGAATATAATGACTAAAAACCTTTATACAGGTATGTACTTGGCTTGTAAATTAATAACCAAAGCATGGTTCCTTCCCAGTATTGCAAAGCAACCATTTTTATGTATTCTCTAACATGAAACAGTGACAATAGAGGTTAATGAGATCATATGCTGCTACAGACTGGTTTAGACAAGCCAAGACAACACGAATGACACCTATTAGTATAAAGCCAACACCAATATGGTATCCAGCTCCATCACGCATGCACCGTCTATGTTTGCTTGAATGGTGGTTTCTCACTTATTGAGCTTAGCACCCTGCATGGCAATTGGCTAAAATTGTATTTTAAAGTATGGCAATCTGAAATTTAAAGTGACAGTTCTGACCACAAGAAATATTCAAACAGTATTTTATATTACAAAATAGCGTGGGAGACATGCTTTGGGATCAAATTTTATATTTGACAATGGCGTTAACAGTGTTATTAACTGCCAGCTAAATACAAAGGATGCTTCCCACCCAGCTCAGACTTCTTGTAAGGGATGATCTGCTCTGTTTACACAATAGGCGAATGTGGTTTATTAGGTGAAAGAGTTTACACCCAAATAACGTATGCACCTGCTGCAAAGCTACAACTTTTTAGTGGACAGCTAAATGCTATACATATTAATCCCTGAATGAAGTGTTAGAACAAACAAAAATACAAAGACTGTAAGGGGATTCGGGAGTCTGAGACTGAGCAAGCCATGCCCTGCTCACAGATCTAATAGTTCTGCATTGTCACAGAACATGGCAGGGCCTAGAGCCCAACTCCCACAGAAAGATACACAGGAAGGATAATGCAGGGCCTAGAGCCCAACTCCCACAGAAAGATACACAGGAAGGATA
>WMED01006418.1:0-18496 GCA_019650415.1 Pipa parva | reverse complement strand
CGGGAAAGAAAAGACAGGCTGACAGGGAAGATGCCAGAGAGAAACGCTGTATAAAAGGTACATTTTTTAAAATACATATATATATACAAAAACATGTATTTCATTAGTAGAACCTAAATTAGTATTAGAGTTTTGAGGTGACAGGTGCACTTCAATAGTGCCCAAGGCACTGAAAGTGTAACCTACTTTCAAAACAATAAACTGAAAATTTTTTGGATGAAGTCCTAAAAATAAAAGTCAAAGTCTTTTGCACAAAGTCTAAATTAACGTTCTGAAGTTAGGAAGAATTAAATTAAAACACAAAAATGTTTCTAGGCAGTGACAGTAAGCAGAATAAACAGATCTGGAATCTAATGGAAACATAGGCCAATGTTTCATTGTAGAATTGTACATACAAATAAATCAGCAGGATTGCAGTAATACAGTGGAAGTCAGTGATAGTGCAGCACTTTAAAGGCAATGAATATCCTAAACTAGATCTATGATTGGGTTGGAGTCAGATATTTTCCCTGGTTATTGTAGGGGTTACTTCCCTGCCCATTATTGTTGCACTCTCATTCCACTGTATGAATAATCTTGATGCGCTTGGACTTGAATTTAAATCCCCTGCTTGTTCATTCCCATTTCCATACACTCATAGAACCAGATTGACTTAAAGGAACAGTTTAGGCACCAACAGTTATTTGCTGTCTGTTTGGCACTGGTAAATAAAAGTTAAATAAATGCTTTCTGTCATATAAATTATTTATTTATTTTCACCCTTCACAATTTAGCACCAGTTTGTTACTGAAGCTGCTTCCCTCTCTTAGCCACTTCCTGTTTAGTGTTAAGGAATTGACTGACAGGCTGGATAATGCTAAATAACCAATCAGAACCTTTAAGCTGTCATCCACCTTTTTTTTTTAACTCTGAAAGGTGTAGTTAACCCAGCAAAAGCAATTGTTAAAGAAAGGGCTGAAACATTCACTTTCTTTTTATATGGATTTGGTCTCTCATGCTCAATATCAGTGCTTGCTACTGACAGTATACACAATTAGCTGTATGCATTGTTACTGCCCATCGTAATTTATTAACTATTAATTTTGACCTTCCTGAGACACTGTTGTGTCAGTGGCAAAAGATTCCAACCACGAAGTAAACACAGAAGGAGCTGTGTACTGCTACACAGATGAAATAATTAATACCTTTCCTCACATAAAAGACTGACTAAGTATATTAGAAAAAAAATGTATTATGCATTTACAACACACATTAATTTTTATTAATCGGGCTGGACTGTTCTTTTAAGCATCTGATGATTACAATCAATGTACAAGACCCTCCATTCATTTTGATTGGAAAATTGCCATGGCTGTGGTCAAGTCTGTTCTCTATGTAGGACACAGTCCCCCTATATGAGAAAGTTTAGTGCAGTTGTAGAAATGACAGCTGTTTTGAAACCTTCTAACATTAAGTACTTTAGTTAGAAAACCATTACTGTTGCTTCTTGATTCAATGCCTTTGCCCAAGGATTTCAGAGGACGGTAACACCTAAAATAAAAATGTTCTTACATTTATAATATCAGATCTGTTTAATTCCTAGAAATTGTGTGTTTTTCTTTCTTTTTATTACATTTAATGACATTGTGTTCCATTGTTGGATTCATGCCTTGAATATGTATTATTTGAAGTTTAATTGAAAACAATAGATATTACTAAGAGACATGCCAATTCAACTAACTGTTGTTTAGTGTTAATGGTCCTTTGAGTAGTAAAATTATTTTTTCAGGAGTAAAAACATTGTTATGATTATTCCTCTACTAAAATTAGTGAAAGAAAAAATATAAAAACTCAAACATATTAAAGCAACAACTAAAAGTTGGCTTTGCAGTTACTTCATCATATTGCCCCTTTACCTAAAAATCCTTTAGTTTGCATTATGATCCAGATTGCCTTACACACGCTCCGTGAATGCACTATAAAATTCCACTTCTTTAAGACTTAAAAGGCCATTGATAGCAAAAATGAATAACAACTTTGTTTTTATTTTTCCAGATGGAAGACACGCAACAATCCTCAGATAATCAAAACCTTCAGTGTAAATCAGATGATGATTACAAATATCATGTATACACTCGGGTCTACATTGCTGTCTTCATTTTTGGACTGATTTTTAATGGAGCAGCTTTGTACGTTTTCTGCTTTGTCAACAAAAGAAAAAGCCCATCATCAATATGCCTGATAAATCTTGCCATTTCTGACCTAACATTCTTATTTTTCCTGCCTTTACGAATATCTTATTTTCACAATGGAGGAACATGGATCTTTGGGGATGCCCTGTGTCGCATTACCACTTACTTATTTTTTTTCAGTATGTATTCCAGTATACTCTTCTTGGCCAGTCTCACTTCATTCCGATATTTCTCTGTCGTGTTTCCTGGAAGTGTTCAAGTAAGAACTGTCATCAAAATATGTATATTTGTCTGGCTCTTTTCAGGGATCAGTACATCACCGTTTTTCTTATCAGGAAGTCAAATTCGTGAAAATGTGACAAAGTGTTTTGAGCCCTCTGGATCATCATCATGGACTAGAATCATGTACATGAACTATTATGCTTTGATTTGTGGCTTTTCAATACCATTCTTAGCAACCGTGATATTTAATGTCCTGCTTATCAGACATATAATACAAATACCCATCGAGAAAAAATATGTTAGGAAGCAGATTGCCATGATTGTACTGGTCCTTTTAGTTTTTACTGTTAGCTTTTTGCCATACCATATACAAAGAACAATACATCTTCATTATTTAGTCCATCATCCAGATATTTGCAGTTTACACATGGTTCTTCAGAAAACAGTTGTTGCAACTTTGTGTTTAGCTGTTTTAAACAGCTGTCTGGATCCCTTATTGTATGCATTTATAGGGCATGGTTTCAAATCATGGCTACTTTTATTATGTAGATCAAAGTCAAATGTACATTTCATTCCCTCCTCAAGTGATTCTGGTGTTATACATAATGCTTTGCAGACTCATTTAGAAATGGAGGAAACATTTAAACAAATTGACAGTGACTGAACAATGTATGACTCATTTACAAATATATTACGCTTCTATTCAAGGATCAGTATCAGCTTTTGATTAAAATGAGAATGGACTATTTTTGTTTTATTGTGATAGTACAAATGGAGTTTAATTCCATCAGTCCTCTCTAAATGTGAGAAAGAAAGAGATATTTTATAGAACAAATCAATAAATGAAAAGTGACTATACTACCCAGCATGATTTGTAGAAGATACAGACAACACTAACTACACATACCTCCCAGTTGTCTCACTGTTTACCCCTTGCCGCTAACATTGCTATAGCACTGCCTACTAATTCCAACTGGCTGTGCACTGGTGAAGTAGTTAGCAGCGTCACTCGTGCACTGTGCATTTCCCCTTGGGATGTTTATTACAAGGTCCAGCCATCCGGTACAGGGCAAAAAAAACCCTGGATTGAACATAGAACTGTCCCGAATTCCATGGAACAGTCCTGTTTTTTGGTCCTGTCCCACGATATGTCCAATAAATTTAAACAACAGAGCATAGAAAATAAGGAACATTATGCATGTTCTATGCAATGTGATAGCAGAGAATACAGTACTGACATAAACAACCTTTTAACAGCTGTGTAAAGAAAAAAGAAGATTTCACAGACTGTCAACCACCAACCAGCTGAAACCAGTTGCATAAATTAGACATGCTGGAGGTGACTGGCCAATCAAGGAGATATGCAGACTATTTTGGGAGTGGAAAGAGAAGTAAATGAGTCAGAACCCTATTGTTTGTCTCTGAAATACTGGGAGTTCTTATTCCTAAACAGGTTCACATGTTTCTGGACATCTGGGCTACTATAAACTGCAATTTTGGATCCTAAGAGATAGAAGTTGGAAGTAAAGAAGAAGCATTTTTTGGTGGTTTATTTGTTTTTTGTATTGTGATGCTACTAGATATTATTGTGGTGCTACTGGATGTTGTGTATGAATTTGTGATCTACTTCTAATATTAGGGCCCAGGGAGCTAAGTGTTAGCCATATTTCAGGGATCAATGCAGTAAATCAACATTCATCCAAAATTAATGGTTGTTTTGATATAATACTTTGGAGCTCATTTTTTTAGTTAAAAAAAAAAAAAAAAAAAAAAATATATATATATATATATATATATATATATATATATATATATATAACAGAAAGCAAATATAGGCCTTAGTTACATCACCTGAAAATGCCTTCGTTTTGTTTTTCAGTTTTTTATTAAAAATCAGAACTCAAAACCAAAACTCTTGGCAAAAAAATCAGAACAAACCAAAACCACAACACAATGATGGGCTGAAAACCAATGCTCAGAAATCTTGTTGATCAAGTCACTAATCTGAAATTCCAAATTTATCATTTATTCAAGAGAAGGCAGTTAACATAACTTAAACATATTAATCTGTTTAATAAAGCACGAAAATAGACTTTTCCATGAGTTGCAAGTATGTACTACATTAGCATCTCTAAAATACATTTCTAGGTTCAAAAATAGACAAAGCAAAGACAAGGATTTGTGAAATGGACACATTACAGGTCTTGAGTTAGGCTTCTATAAATAGTACACATTGAACACCACATCTGCTACAGTTAAAAAGACAAAAATTGGCAAAACAATACAGATATTACATAACAACTAGTAATGTCAAGCATAACGGAGTATATTTGATGACAATGGGATGCTTTGGTTCGATTTTTGGGATATTTACTGATTAATATGAATAGTAAATCAGCTGCTATGTTTTACAATGTCATACAATCATAAATGTATGGTTAATGTGGTTAATGCCTAGCGGTTTTATACACCTTTACACATATATTATAATATTGTAACCTACCTGAAGAGTATTAAATTAAGATTTTCCTTTCCAGTGCTGCAGTCATTTGGCCCATGGCTGATTGTATTATAAATAACGTGGTCAATAAAATTCAATTTGATGGCCCCAGAGTACTCACCTGGCTCCTGGCATATTTCTCTCCAGAGACAACAGCCAATCGTGAGGCTGGATAAGTAAAATTATCCAGGGGGTCTTTCATATGTTTCAGCAATATGTGAATAACTACTGGTAATTGTGATTATTGCTTTCAGGATTTTTTTAGATAGTTGATGTTTACAATATAATTCACTATTGGAAGTCTTTTGCTCTGTGTCAGTGATGTAAGCAACTTTCTTGCCCACAATACTTTGTGCATTTTAATTGCACAACCCTGTTCACCTATGTTTTAACACCTGTATGCCAGTTAGATAAAGAATAGGACAACACTTACTAGGCAAGCATGTTTATCCCCTTTATTATACCATAAGAGAGTAGAAAATTGGCCATATCTAGTGGTCAGTCTACTGTTGAGTTGCATTATGTGCTTTATACAGACTAAAAAAGAGATAGGCTTGAAGATCATGTGCTTTCATGAAATCCAGAAGAAACAATGGCTAACACTGTGAGTGCTTAAGTCTTCATGGGCTGAGTAGAAGTAGAAGAGAAGTTACCATGTGAAATGAAGACACATCAGGAGATACTTCAGAGGAACCCTGGGAACAGCATGGTGCAAGCCACTGAGACTAATGGACACGTTTGATAGTTAGTATGTGTAATGTTATTGTATTCTGGAATCTGAGCCTAATCTATAATCAGAGGATATACATGGAATTTACTACATTTATGGAGTGGTAACCATTGTATTGTACTGTTTTATTGGTTTTGGTACAGTATATTATCATTATTTTTGCAATAATTACCGTTATAATCTTTTGCTATTCATATTGTTTTTGTGAACATTGCTTATTTAACTAATACTCCTGTTTAATTAGTAGGACTCCAGTAAAATCAGTAATGTTAAAAATTGCAGCAAAATATAGGATTTTTCATTAATATGCTCCTATAAGTTATTTATTTAGAACAATGATGCCCAACCTATGGCCTGCGGACCATATCCGGCTGCGACGCATTGCTATCTGGCCCTCGAAGCTTCTACTCACAGTGCACAAAATCAGCAACAGTTGGAAGGACCTGGTCAGCTTATTAGGGAACAGGATGTCAGTTCAGTAATGCACTATTTGCAGTATCTCACAATTGGGTGGAGTGCTTCCCCTCATTGTTAGGACCCTTACTTCTGGGTTTGTTATGTGTTGGAATGCATATGTGTTCCTTTAGTCGCACCAGCTGTTGATTTATATGACCTCTAGGCCATAAAAGGTTGGGCATCACTGATTTAGAATGTCAAGGAGCTTCTGCAGGAAGGAACCAAAGCTGACCTGTGATATTAGTAGGAGATGCTCATGTAGAATCAGAGAATAATAAGATTTCCCTACAAAGGAGAAATTGAGGAAGGGGAAAGCATCAATACCAGTAGAAAGACTGAGTAGACAAGGAGGAGGAACAGTTGAAAATTTAAAACTAAAGTGTGGGGACAGTTACAGAATATTGACAAGGTGAGGTAGGAATAACTGCACAAACCTTTGTTTTGGTGCCAAGATGTTATTATATTTTACAGAGAAAGTTATTTAGAAATGTAAAGAGTACTCAGAGGAAATAAAGCCAGCTACTAATACTTAGTATAAATGGTTGAAACATTATAGAGAATATAAGCTTTGTTAATGAAAATGTTGCTAATCACAGTGTTAACCTCAATGAGATTTGCCCTGTTGGTCACAATACTTACCTGGTTTTGGTTAATGCCATACTGTTAATTAAAGGAGCAGCAAAAAGTGGATTCACTTAGAATCGTTTTTCAACACTTAAAGGAAAATCACAACTTTAATCAATTTTGATATATGATATATTTTTGTGGCACACATTTATATCACATTATTGTTATTCATCTAGCGATGCATTTGTGTATTGTATTGCACTATACTGTTAATTACTATTACCATTTTAGCCCATATTTAAACAGGTCTTTCTAAAACAATAATAGAATTACTGAATATAGTATTACTCTGTCCTAGCTATCGGAATTACTCTTATCAGTAGCACTGTGCTTTTTACCAGGCTGCACTGATAAAAACAATTGTTTTTTTTTTAAAGCACTTGATAACCGATGGGACTATAGGGCATATTCATCAAAGAGTTAATTTTCCTGCTGACTATAGAAAATGTGACATGAACAGGCATATTGTAGTGAAGTGGTGTTATATTACATGGATCTGTTTAAAGACTATGTTGCTATCTCTTTCTAATTACTACATGTTGGCAGTATGCATATATTAATATGAAATGTCAGTGTGACATTGTCACTATTTGTTGTGGTAAGGTCACTTGTCACAGAAGAATAGTTGCATAAATACCAACAATTGTTTGTAAATTAATTTCAATAGCAGACTATTTCTAGTCGGCTCTTGGCTGCCACATTTTCTAAGACTTTTGAGTAAAAGGTTGCCAGAATCGTAAAAGCAGCCTCCGCTGGAACAGGCAGGTCCCCTGCTATATTGTAAAGGGCTATTCTGGTCTAGGAATTGCAGAAAAGGAGCAGGAAGAAGGTTGTATGGACAAAAAGGAAGTGCAAGGTTCAGGAAGTCCTCATGGCCATTTTGAAATAGAACCAGACAAGCAGCATCCCTCTTTCTCAACCTTGAAGTATATCTGTTAGATTCTAATGCTTATTGTGCATTAAATTATATTAATAATATTATTTAAAAAAAAAATAAAGTATTAAAAAAAATCTTATGTTTGTTAAAGAAGTACTTGTGTGAAATAAAATGTAAATAAATTGTATTGTTTATGGGGTTGTTCCTTAATCAGAACAGTCTCTCTTTTGTCACAGCACTGTGAATTCTTACCCTGAAAGTGTTATCTGGAGGAAATGGTGATATATGTATAATGGTGACTCCTAGGGCATGGTCCCAGGATTGATTGGTTAATAGCTGCCCTGCTTCTACTCACCGCCATTCTCATGGATAGAGTGGTCAGCATGGTGGAGAATCTTTGGACAGGGTCCCAGGATTGGTGGTTAGTGGCTGCCCCATGGGAAGGCAGCTGTTGGAAAGTGTTTTGAAATGGGCAAGCCCCTTTGTTAGTACAGTAGAGAAAATCTTAGCCATGATACCACATTTCATCGAAAATGTATTTGAAAGCTCTACACAGGACCATACAACAAAGAAAATGATACTATTTGTGATTACTTCATTTTATACTATCTCTCTCTTTATTTCTGTCTCCGATTAAGTTCATTAGTCTACTTTAGACACTAAGTGCAATTGTCCTACTGAACATAGCTTGAAAGTTAAATAACCTTTATAATAATTATTTTAGGTGGTTTATCTATAATTACATTTTCATGGGGTACAATTGCTACTGTACAATTTGTGTAAAATAAAGAAACAAATAAATATAAATTAGGCTCAAATCAGAAGACAAAGAAATATACTAGAATGATCATTATACATATTTATTATTTTTCTGTATAAAGATTTGTACTAACTGATTTACTTACAAATTTTAACTAAGAAATGTCACCATGTCTTGTGAAAAAAGAAAACAGTGTTGTTCTGGCCAACTGGATTACCAATTAAAATTCCAGGGGGCCCCAGTCCCAGTGAAACCTTCCTTCATTTCCAAGTGCCCTTTCCCCCTTTAATAAATGCACACTGTTCTGCAGTTATTCTCTATCTAACTTGAGGAGTTGATAGGCCCTTAGTCTTGGATTACCTATAAACCTCAGTGGGCCTCAGTCCAACACTGAAGGAAAAATATTTGCTTCCATTTGTGTATTTACAAAGTAAAATATTCTAATAGGCTTCATTGGGGAATGCTTAGAGAACAAATAGAGAGCTTACCTTAATCTAATTAGGTAAACAAAAAGAAACATTCACACAAAAATATTTAAAGTCATCTCTGGCAATCATTTTATTATTTGCCTTGTTACAATATGCAGACTTACAACAGGGGGTTATTCACTTAAGTCTGAGTTGTTGCGTAAAGGTGTGAATTCTCCAGCAAAAGACAGTCACAATAGACTGATACTGCCACAGTTGCATCTTTATAGTGAGAATATTGTCGCAGTTGCGACTTTACTATGGAAAATTTCACAGTTGCCACTTTAAAGCTTGTCCTGATTGCAACTTTACAATGGGGAAATTGTTGCGGTTGCGGATTTGCTATGTTTGAGAATTCAACAGTCGAATTTGCACCTTAGTGAATAACCCTCTCATTGTATATAAAAAAAATAGATTGCATCAGTACAATGACATTTTTTAATGACTCAGTGTTAACCAAATAATGATTACCAATAATAAACTTAATCTCAAATACAATAGACATAGTCCAGCAGTAATTCAGGAATGAAGTAGCAATTTGTACATAGTGAAAAGTTTATTTAGATGTTATTAAAAAATTTGGCTCACTTACATTTTAAAATGTAGCAAGTAACAAACATTTGAGAAAAACTCACACACAAGATAAATGTTTCAAACCTTTATAAACCCTTCATACAACAAAGGCACAAAAATGTGCCCAATGACATCTGGACTAGCTCTTTCCTTTCTACAAATTCATATTTATATTGAAATTGCATCTCCAGCCTATAACCCCCTAGTGCAGTCATAATTATTAACTTTAAAAAAAGAATTATTAACTTTAAAAAATGCACTTGGGTTAGGACAAAGTATGTCGTGTTGCCAAACTTTTTGGTTCAAATACAAATTTTGTTACCTAAGATGTCATTGGCAAGTATACAAGTATTACTATTCATAAATTGTCACTTAGCCAGTCCAGATAGTTTGTTTGCATGTGATGGGCAAGTTTCAAATCAAATGGCCAGCTATTAGCTAAAAGAATTCCATGAAAAGCACTGTCATAATGAGCATGTTCCACTTGTACTCCAGCTTTCCTTAGCCTTGCTACATACATAAAACCATCATCTCTTAATACATCATACATACATGTAATGATATAAGCCTTTGGTAGACCTTTCAGCTTTTCATCTTCAACTAACAATGGATTTGCTCTTGGATCCAAAATTCCTGGGTACTTTTTAACAAAAGACGAGGGTCCAAACTCAGGTGTGAGATACTTGTGTTTGTGTTTTAGATTTTCTGGCAATAAAGTGCTCCAGTTTACATATTTAAATAAATGAGCTTGCTCATTAGGGATATGCCTGTTATGCCACATGGCTTCACCTAATGATCTATCAGTAGTTATATACTCACTAATGAAACGAACCATCAAATCCTTGGAAAGTACAGGCATGTTAGCATTGTCTTGATAGGAGGGTGTATTGAAATCAATGTCCTGGAGAGCTGGATATATTAATGCTTGGATCTTAAGCTTCACTTTGACTTCTGGGTCATTTAACAACTGTAAAAATGAATTATGTGTTTAGATGATATAGGAAAGAACCATGTGTAAATGAGCAACATATCTAACCACAAGCAGAAGATTGCATGATTATTTTGTTAACAAAATGAAACAATTTTGTAAAGCTTAGAAGCTTTTGGAACATACAAGTTACTGTACACATACCTATAAAGCATTTCTATACTTTGTGAACACTAAATTAATTTGAACTATTGCAAAGATGACATATTAAGATTTAAAGTAGTATTATGTTGAATATATTTTTTTTTTCATAGCATACATCTATATGTCATAGTGGTCCTTTATCAAAGAAGGGACTTGATCTATGATTAGATGCTTATAACATGTTAGAGTAGTTATAGCTATAACTATAGTAGTATAGTAGATATATATCTTTGCTGTTTTAATTAATTACAAATGGTCACTTTAGTATTTTTAGAATATCGGCTGGCTACATACTGGGGACTTGACATTTTTTGACATAGTATGATATAATTCTATACAATCAATTATGTTCTGTTTTCCTGTGTCATAGAGCTTTGAGATATAATGGCTCCTAATGTTGAAGGTCCTTAGGGAACTATACACAGGACCGTATACATATATTTTTATATGTATGTTTAGATATGTGTTTAATTATAATTAGTGTGAATTAGCTTTCTGGCTAATATGTCCATTATAATGAATTAAATGGAATAAGATTATTTTATTATCCTTTTTGGTCTATCTTATATATTGATTATACATATTCCAGGGTTAATATGTCACATGAACCATACTTTATTCTACATACATCTAGCCAGTGTAATTAGTACCTAATGAGACCTAACAAGAACCATCTGAGCATGTGCAGATTTAACTATGATTAAGTGCTTTCTGGCGTGAAACGCGTTAGTGCTGTATGCTTTTAAGAAGATGTTATTGGATGTTTAATGTGAGAAATAAACGTGGTTTTGTATCTACTGGAGTGCCGAGAGACCAATTTCACTAAAGTTGAAACAGCTGGGTTTCTTGATGTGTGCACATTATGATAAAGGCTACAAACATGTTAGGGGCATAATAAAGCAGTAGCAGATCCAGGGAATTATTGTGATTGCTCTTGCCTTATGGGTTTTTTGCCTTCCTCTGGATCAAAATTGCAGGAAAACAGTCTACAGTTCATTGCAAATTTCTTTCTTTTTATTCTACCTTAAAATATTTATGTATTATTAGAGGCCTTACCTTTTGCGATACTGCAGCAGCTAAGTTTCCACCAGCACTGTCACCTGCCACAGCTATTCGGTTAGGATCCACAGAATATTTTGCTAGAATTTCTTTATTGAGGAAGTACTTAGTAACAGTATACACATCATCAAACTGGGTTGGAAAATGGAATTCTGGTGCTAATCTGTAACTGTAGAAATGAAATCATGAATTTTTTTTCCAGATTTCAGTAGAGGAAAATATTTCTGGTCACATTTATCAGCAACACAGGACCCTGCCACTCATGGCTGATTTTCTCATTAAAAATATACCAGGCTTCTGTACATACTGCAACCACAACCACTTCATTTTCCTTCAAGAGATCAATCATCTCCATAATATGCATTACCACCTACTAAAGGATCAGTCATGACTCAAAATGTATCTACCTAAGGGCTCTAGTAATAGGGAGACACTATTAGATGGCCATTTATCACTTATTGGCCTGGGAATGAGCCCTGTGACCAGGTATGAAGATAATTGACCTATATGTGTCACAATATACATTACAAAGCTGCTCCACTAAAGTCTATATACGGCTATTGTATATGATAATGTGTATGTTTTATAATCAAATGTTATATTTGTTTGCAAAGCTAACTTTAAATTTCAGCATATGCTATGCATAACTGTCCACTGTGTTTTAGTTTATGCTCAGTTTTTCATTAAGCTGACAACAGTATTTTTAAAATTAATAATCATCATGTTTAACATTTTTTACAATATATATATGTAAGACTGCATCTAACAATGGCAGAAGAGATTCTGTGAACCACCTACATCCCTTTCTATTTCTTATCATAGATTCCGAAGTCATATCATATACTGTATATGGAGCATATTCATCAAAGTCCAATGGAAGAGTAAGTGTGTGCATTTGTGTCAATTTGCGACTGCTCCAGGTTTGTGCATTCACCAAAGAACATTATTTACTGCAATATGGCGAATACGGGTCCAAATTGGCAGCTAACAATAGACACAGATTTATGCAACACTTCGCATCTCTTCATGCGTGAATGTGAGAACAATTTAGATTCAAAATTGCCAAGGTCTACTAGTTTAAATACGTGTAAAAGAAAAGTGTCAAATGATGGGGTGGAATACCTGGTGACATATGAAAATGTGCTGTCCGAGTGCCAACAAGAGTCAGTCCTGCTATTGAAACGAATGTAAAAGAACAGTTGTTGCAATATATGCAATTTCTCTATGGCAAAAATACCATGACCAAAAGACAAACAAATGATGACATACTCCTATAGAGATAGTTATAGTGACATTGTCTTCTGTTAACAGATCCATATAAAGATGACATCACTTGTCTTCACTATGGCTAATTTGGTTGAACTCCCAACAATATGTGATCGCTGCTATTCATTTGAATTTGCCTAACAACATAGAAATGAATATTTGCATCATTACCAAGTAAAGGTAACATTTACTGAATAAATGTTGTACATTCGCTGTGCCTGACATGCTCACTATTTGATAAATAATTATAATAAATAAGAATAATTAAAAACTATCAATGATTTGGGGATGACAACACCTCTTTAAGCAGGGACACAAAATGACCTTGTATGTTCTTGAAAGGACAGCATAATAACTGAAAAGTTGTGGCAATTAAAAGTTGCGATCACCAAAATTTGTACTTATTAAGGCCCTTGTGGCTAATGTGGCTAATTTAGTTGTGGAAAAAATATTTGCCAGATTGAGGGTGCCAAAAAACCCCCATTATTCTCTATGTGAGATGGCTGCGCCAACTTTTCTAAGTCCCGTAATTTTTTTAAGTCACTATCAAAAAGTCATGGTGAAAAAAATTGGCATTATTTTCACGGTGAAAAAGTCAGTGGTGAAAAGTCACGGCGAGAAAAACATGTTGCCGGCAAAAAAGCAGCAAGAGCTTCAAAACAGTGCCAAAAAATGGTCAAGATGCCCTTCATAAATACCCCTCAAGTTATTCACTTAGAATGAAATAAACATGCAGTTCAGACAGCAATGAAAAAGTAAACAGTCCTTACTCTATTGATACAACCACAGCATCCAGCTGTAGTGCAGTAAGTCTTCCTAGAAGATCATATGGTTTCATGGCTGTAAGAGAATGATTTAACAATTAACTTACAATGACTATGAAAGGAAAGAGAACATATATACTGTATATATATATTTATACATGCAGACAAATGTATGAGAAGTACAATTACGTATAACATGTATATGTACATCACCTTTACCTTACATGCCAACATTCAAATATTCTTTAAAAAGAAAGATTTAAAAAAGTATACCTTTAAATGCAGTATACCAATAATAATGTGACAAGTATACTGCAGGAAAAATATTAATTATGCGGCACAACATACAATTATGTTAATTACAATAATTACTTAATTTTGAATAGGTGTAAAAAAAATTTTGATATTTATTTTTATCTATTTTAGTTCCAGGCTTCAGATTTATCAGCTGGGATCCCAAAAACAAAAATGATATGGAAAGTCTTATTACTGTACGGCACTAGGGGGTAATACACCAAAGAGTGAACTTACCCTGCGATCGTTCGCTTCAGTACGCACATCCAGTTATGCCCTCTCTGATGTCCTGCACACGGACATCAGCAAATGCTTGAAAGGGATTCCAGTCTCGTGAGGCGTCTCGAGTAGAGCCTCGCGAACTTCGTCGAGACTGGAATCCCTTTAAAGCGTACGCTGATGTCCGCTTGCAGGACATCAGCGAGCGCATAACAGGATGTGCGTACTGAATCGAACGATCGCAGGGTAAGTTCACTCTTTGTTGAATTACCCCCTAAATCCTGTAAAGCAAATCGGTATGGATTTTATTGTAGTAAAAGAAACTCTAGTGTTCTTCACAGCTCTTTTGTCCAGCACAAGCAGTTTGATAACATTATAATAAAACTCATTTTTAACAATTCTACACCCTTCAAGTGTCTCAGATTCTGCAGAAAAGTTCCCTTTTTTCAGGTACTGTACTTCAGTACCAGGTTTCTGCCCGATCTCCCACTTTAAACCTCAGCCCCTACCTGACGGCTGGCATTGGGCCCCATGTTACATGTGCACAGCCAGTCAGGTTGGAGGAGGGTAGGAAATGCCCAACAAATAAGAAATGAGTGGGCATTGCCTTGATGATATCACTGCCAGGGGAGAAGGCACTGTACCTCTATTACCCTATGGCAGATTGAGTGGTATGCAACTCTATATCCTCTGCTTTATACAATCATTTACTTGTGTTTTCATTTGAAGGTGCTACCTTACAAAATCCTTTGTGTATAAAATGTGTATAGTGCAACAGATGAGGCTCAAGAGTTAACCACAAAAGATATGAAGGCCCAGGTAAAAAAATAATTTACAACCACTGGACTAGGAGAATCAAATGATTAAACTAAAATTAGAAACAGTGAGTGCTTTCTTCTATTTGTTACTTAGCAATGCCAGCTGCCCTGCTCATGATCATCATCTTCTATTCAGTGTGATTTGTTTCTTTGAGTCCCTCAAATAGTTTTTATGCTGCTGTTTACTTGATTTTAGTTCACTTTATAGAACAGAAGAAGCCCACATTTTTTCTGTGTACTGTTCTGTAAGACAATGGAACCTCTTGGTTATAAATGGTTTGGAGATAGCTTACTATAATTTTAATGTTTTAATAATAATTCTAGATGCATAATATAAAATGATAAAAAAAAAAAACTCATTTAATGTGTTAATGCATTTGGATATCCTATCTTTAGTGGGAGTGAAATGTAGAAACCAGGTCAGGCACCAATACACCACCCACTCCCTCAGTCCCTAGTTTATTCTCACAAGTATTCTTTGTTGTTTTGCACTGCAGCCTTATAACATTACTTAGTACATTCTCTGACTCAAGATCCTCTGGTGGCCATGTGCATGACTAAGACCATGTGATGATGTGTTCGTTTTGTTAGCAAGTTCTTGAAAACCATTGCTTACATATTAATGATCAAATTTTAGAATATACTCGTGTATAAGTCGAGGACAGTTTTTGGGCCAACAATTATGAAATTTGCTATGACCCATGGATAAGTCGAGAGTAAAACTTGGGCTTTTTGTTAGCATAACATATTAAAGAATTGTTGGAAAAATGCAAGATAGCAATAAGATTTTATTTATTTTTGTCAGCTACAGTTTAAGGGGCTGGCTGATTGCATGTGCTTCCTGTTTGCTCCGGTCTGGCCTCAGTCCCATTGCTGGTGTGAGAGACTGCAATGGGTGGATGCTGTTAACAGGCTTGCCCAACTAACCCCCCGGTGAGTTTATTCAGTGCTCGTGTGTGTGTGTGTGTGTGTGTGTGTGTGTGTGCGTATATGTGTGTGTGCTGTAATTACTTACAGATTTGGGTCAGTTCCTCTCCTGCTGTGCTGTTTGTGTTTGTGTCGCAGCTCCAAGCAGCTCACTCTAGCCTGCTCTGTTGATCTTTTTTTTTTCTGCTTTCAAAACTAACCTGACTCGTGTATAAGCTGACTGTACTATTTAAAAGGATTTTTTAACTAAAATTTCTCGACTTACACACGAGTATATACAGTATAAAACATATAAATGAAAGAGACATTTGAACTTTTACTTCTTTCTATTTGAGACACATAAATACCAGTAGAGACAGGAAATCCACCTGTCAGGTATCCTTCAGGATGAGTCAACCATTTTTACTCTCTTTCTCTCATCTAATTTTAACCTATCTCCCCATTTAATGTCCTGATTTAGATTCTTCCTGTTGTTGACCACATAATCTATTTTAACATGTTTATAATCTCTCAGAGTTCTTTTTGAAATTAGGAACATATCAGGTGTATTATGTGTATAAGGACATTCAATTCTATACTATATGATAATAGTGTATGCATCACAATGCTATTCTATCTATTAAAACAAGTCAAAATTTGCTTTGTTTAAAATTTGTTTGAAATTTATTAGAATTTTGAATTATCTGCCAATCCCTAATTACAATTTCTCACACTAGTTAAGAATACAATATGCAACAGAAGACGTATTGCAAATTACTGCTATTCTTCCATTTACATGAAACCTTAAGTAAATGGATTATTACTTTTCACAGATATTAGTGTGCACAATTCCTAATGAAGAAACTAAAGAAACCTTATTGTAAAAGTGTGGCCCTAGCATAGGCATTCATGCTATTTCTGATGCTCCCCATTTCATGGCCTGGTGCTACCCCATGTGGACCACACACGTGCCCTAGTATAGACCAAGGACATTAAAAACAAAGGGCTGATATAAATTTTCTATATATAATGTTAGGCCATATGTAGATGTTTATATGTGACATTAAAAGTGCTAGTAAACCAACCTGCTGTATTTGAGATAAGTTTTGCAAATATCAAAGGCACTTTGCTAGTGGGGCTAAAGAGGAATCGAATTCCAAAGATATGGGGCAGCAATTGAGATGGGATTTAAACATGAAAACATTTATTAGAGCTTAAGGGAAATTAACTGTCTTAACAAAAGATAAATCTAGTAAAATAAATATTTTAACACGTACAAATTGACATTTCAACAGGCAAAATAGATTTCATGTGAAACATACTTGCTGTTAGTGAGGTAGTCATCTCCAAAGAAACATAACATAAATACAACAGTTTTTATGTGTTTCCTTCTGAACTTGCATCTGTGTGTAGAGCACCATAGAGCTCAATGAGAAAAAAATAGAGCATAGTGTTTCCCTGTGTTTCTGTACACTTGAGCACACAGCAACAACACCAGCTAAACACTAAACAGAACACCCATGTGTACATAGCCTTTCTCTTCCATACTGATAGCCATCTCTCCTAATAGGCTGGAACCATTTAACATGATGGATCTTTGTTAATAACAGATTTATCTAGCTATACAAAAAAAAAGGCTAACATACAGAGAGAGCTATTCTCTACATCAGGGGTCGGCAACCTATGGCTCCCGAGCTAGATGTGGCTCTTTTGATGGCTGCATCTGGCTCGCAGCCTGTAAGGAGCGGTGCTTGCATGCAGCACCGCTTGATACAAAATGCCTGTAGGCACTGTAGAGACATTAGTCTCTCAGCACTTCTGGGTTTCTATCCAATATGGAGCCACTGACCTCACGTATGACGTCAGTGTCGGCAAATTCAAAAGGGGCTGAGCTGAGCCACACTTAATATGGCTCTCTCAGCCAAAAAGGTTGCCGACCCCTGCTCTACATTGTCATTTGACCCTGAACATAGACCTTTCATATACTCTATGTAACTCTACCCTAACAGATTTGGTGCATTTTACATTGATAAATGCTGTTACTTACCTGGACTTCCTACACACCATCCACCTCCATGGATGAAGATAACTGCCCGTCTTGGTTCACTTTGTGATTTTGCAGGAAGAAATATTCTTACTGGAACATTACTAAATGTTGTGTCTGTGACAGAGATATTTTCATCAGATTTTGGTTCAATATGTTCCATGTGTGTCAACACCATCAGAACTTCCATATAATGTTTCATTCCAAATAGCTCAACCCAATATGCCTGTAATTAAAGAAAAGTAACAGTAAAATAACAAATAATAGCAAAACAATTATAAAATAAGGACCAACCTGACAATATACAATTCAAGTGAATCTTGGTTTAAGGAATGCCTTTAACCAAACCTGTTTCATTTGTCCTAATACATGTATTCATACTGTACATCTGAATTCTGTACCAGTGCATGACAAGTAAGCTCCAAATACCATTTGTGAGATCTGTTTTATTATATCCCTCAGTACACACCTTCCATAAAAGCAAATGAGCAGGCAATACACAGGCAAGTTCTTCATGATCTGATTCAACTACAGTATGTACAGTTTTCTAATGCTCAGGGCCGGCTCTCCGTATGGGCGGAGTGGGCCGTTGCCCTGGGCGCAATTAGCAA
>WMED01006417.1:3877-16138 GCA_019650415.1 Pipa parva | reverse complement strand
CGCGCAGACGCACTAACAGCCGATAGCTCATTAAAACGAAGTGAATATTCATGAGCATGAGCCTAAATATTCACTTAGTTTTAATGAGCTATCGGCTGTTAGTGCATCCGCGCGGGTGAGTCTCTCTCCTTTTCTTTCTAAGTGTGCTGAGCTCGGCTGCTTTATCCCACCTCCTGGAAGCTCCACAAGATTACCAGATATTGCAGTTTTGCAATATCGGTTAATCACTGTGTGCGATAGTATCATGAACGATACATATCGCACACCCCTAAATCTGACTATAGTTAACCTTTAAAATAAATAAACGTGAGGGTGACAGTATATTAGACCACCAATCTAAGGGGCATGACATGGCTAAGCAGAAGATTTTTCTCCTATGTTCATCTTTAAAGGTCAGCAAGCGTCAAAATGCAAACAAAACATGGGCCGTTGTTGGCAACGGTGAAAAATGCACTGATACTTTTAGCATAATTATTTAAATACAACAAAAACTGCTGATGCCGTTTTCATTATTGTAATAAAATATTTACAAAACCATTTTATTCTTCCTTTTCACAGAGGATGACTATTGGACACAAACATTGGCAATAAACGGATTTTATTTCTCTTAAAGTGCTTTAAAACGAATACCATAAACTCTAAATAAGCATTGCCAACAGCGGGTATAAAAAAAAACATATACAGTATATGGTAAAGTATTATGTACATAAAGCAACAGTACAGAATATATTGCATAAAACTGGACCAGTTAAGTCCAGTACATGGTGGCGAGAGTCAGGATATCTGAGCTATAGGGTTTATACAATGACCTTACAGGCAGAAATGAAAAGTAGCGTTGTATGACATTGTACTCCCATGACTAGTACCAGTTTGACTGCTTAGAGAGCCTGGTGCAGAAATAGGTCCAGGTTCTCCATTTGCACTGTAAGAATCTAAAGAAAGATCCAACCCCGCTCAACATTTTCTATACAATAAATATTAAACAGTGTATAAAAAGGGATTCCCCCGTGTTTTCTGAATCAGAATCTACCTGTTGAGTCGAGAACCCACAACGTAAAGGTGAAAGCAAAACTCCCTTCGGGGTTGTACAATTAATAAGACAAGGCAACTCTAGGTATTCATTTTTCTAATGGAAGAACAAGATTACCAGGAGATGTAATGCAACAGTGCATTCGATATGTTCGAAATGCCAATGTTATTGTTAATCGCATTATTTGCCATGCTGATTGCGATACATGCACCGCTGCAACCACTACTGCACACCTGTTTGTTCAGAAGCATGAGCTATGCATGATCTCCATCAAAATTCTACATATTCAGTAATTACTGATCACATGGCAATGCACTATCTGCTTGTAAACAAATTAAATGTATTTTGTGACCAAACAGTGCACTTAAAATGCTGCATTACTAAGATGCACAACTGGCTTGCTTTGCACCAGTGCTGAACTTTCCTGTATGTATTATTCACTTGGTACAGCAGGATGTTTAATACAGGCACTGCTCCAGACATGCTAAAAGCAGGTGACTACTCTGGGATAAATTAAGGCAATGTGAGACAGGAAGTGGATGAAACAGACGGCCATTTTAGGCCTACTTGCTTTCTTCTGACCCTGTGAGCCATTTACCTGAGAGTGTTTTGTTCCAGTGAAAGCCATTCCTGCTTTACAGACATCCAGTAAAGAGACGGCCGCCAGAGGCCTGTAATGGACTCTGTTGGTTTATATATAGATGTTTAGCTGAGTCACTGGATTCTTTTGGCATTAGACCAAAACTTGGCTAAAAATATACACTAAAGGAGGGGAGGCAAATCGGGTTTTACACAACTCAGAAATGGCTGACGGAATAATAATTCACGGTCAGGTTTAGTCTTCTGAAATCTGAATACAAGACTCGTGGGTTCAAGCTTCTGTTCCAGAACCAATTTATGTAGATGCGCTTAGGACACAACGCTAACTACTTCTAAACCAGATCAGACTAACAAGAAGGGAGATTTAAGGCAATGTTTGGCCCAGTAAATGGAAACCTAAATGCACAAAGGCCTACAATGCAACTCTTAAAGGGAAAAACAATAATCTGAGGCATCATCGACCCTTTATAATAGCAGGGGTGATGTTTTCCCAGTTAATTCTGTTTTCCTTCTTTAAAGGGTGAGGCCTGCAATGTCCCAGTCAGTGCCATTGACTCGCCTACATCACAATAGAAGGTCCACCTGGAATACACAAAGGTCACTGATGACATCTACACAAAGCTTAAGGTCATTCCACATTAACAGGAGGTTCCCAGGCTTACAAAGTATTTGCCATTAGAAAGAACGGATCTAAAAAATTAGCCATCAGCAACCAGTAAGGATCCATATGCCTGCTGGTCCATTCATTAGCCTTTCCAGCAGTAATAGTTCACAGAATGAAAATGAATTCAGTTACTACATGGGAAATTAACAGCAAAACTGAAGGGTTTATTGCTTTTTATACGACCTACATTGATTTGTTTCAGAGATGCAGGCCATACACATTGTGTAATTAGGTGCTACACATTGCGCACACAGGGAACAATGTTTTATTCTCAGAGGATTTCTATCTGCATGAGTACAGAGAACAAGAGCAACTTTTTATTTTTACTTTGGTTTTGTCCTAAAGGGCAGATCTGGGAAGCACAAGATTTAGAGACCAGGGCCACCCTGGTTTCTTTGTAGTTGAGCTGTGTACCCACTGTTTCCTATAGGATAAACCACACAGGCCGCTTGGTCTTTCCCTATAGCTCAGTTACAAAGTATCTAGTGTGATCCTGGCCCCAAACAGTCTCTGAGTTGCTCCTCTAATTGAGAGAGCAGGCAGCACAGCAACATTCCAACCAAGGAGAGCCTCTTGCCATTGTAGTGACTCAGCAGGAAACACAATAGAAATATCAGGAATGTGAGATTCTTTTTTAGGTAAATATAATAAAGCTAAAGCACTGTGGTATCTTTCATTAAGTGATATCAGATAAACCACAGGCTTCAGATATCTGATCTAAAGAAGTCTATCTGGAGAAAAAAAAACATTTATATGAAATTACCACAATATATGTATTATTTCCTACTATGTACAATTTTTATCTTCAAAACCACGCACATGCCATCTAATATTTCTTAATACTTATTCAGGTTATACCCAGTTATTTTTACAGTGACTATTTTATATAGTTTATTTTATTGTTTTTAGAATAAAGGCTCATTTAAAAGGGAAAAAGGCACATTGATCGATTCTTGGCTGTTTAAACTTTTCTTCCTATAAATAGCATGCAAAATGTAAGAAAAAAAAAATGGATTCTCTTTCGAACCTTCCAGAACGCAAATAAAAAAAGGTTTGAATGGAAATACTGCCAGGTAGAAAAAGCTCTTACAGGGCCCGGATCCCATAGTCTGTTCTAGATAGAGACCCAATGATATGGCAGAGTGGTATTGTGGGTTCAGAGAAGCAGAATTATTGGTGGCGCCGCAAGTCCGCTGTACTAAACTTCCCCTCCAGACAAATCTGCAGAGGTTAAACAGGTCTATTGGTACAATGCCGATAAGGGGCACCAGTCTATTGCGTGTGAACGTTGCATTGCGCAGACCTTTCTCTCATGCATGCTCGCATTTACATTTCCTAGATGAAGGCTATATTTGGAAAAAAAAAACAAAAAAACAAAAAAACAAAAAAAAAACACACTCTTTGGAGAACAAAGCACAAATGGGGGGAAAAAAAACCCATATATATTTATATACGAAGAGTTGTTTGTGCTGTTCCAAGACTAGTCCATCCTTTTATATATACGGAAATAAACAGAGTATTTAGAATAAATACTAAGAATATTCCATGATCATTTCTGAAGAGGCCACTCGAGAGGTAAAGAGGGAGGTTCCTGCTCCATGGTAAAATCACTCCGATCAATAAAGCGGATTCAATATTAGTTACCGTAATATTCCAGGTGGAATCCAGAGACCCTTGGCTGGCCCCAGGGCCCAATCAGCTCATTTCTTACTCTTTGTAGTCTCCAGTGGGACCTGAAGCAGTGTGGGTGCCTGATCCATTATGCGCACTAGCAGTTGGTCAATGTAGTCTTCTAGCTCATGCACATGTTCATTCTTCCTGCTGAGCTCCGCCTCTCGCTGTAGCAGCAGATCAATCAGCTCGTCATGAGTCAAGTGATAATATTTGGCTGCCATGTCTGGAGAAGAGTGATCCTACAAAATAAAAAATAAAAGTGAGTGATTGGGTGGGGGAAATAAGGGAAGGCCTAACAGCAATATCAAGCCAGATGTTACAGAGATAAGCCAGATTTATTGGTCAGTAAAACTTGTGTATTAAATGGCATGGATTATGCATCGGAGACCTCATTTGCTAGCATTACTGTCCGTTAAACAGTTGCATCTGGGACAATTTCTTGGTGGGACTCCCAGCATACGGTATATAGGCTCACACAATTTTATAAAAGCTGTATTAAGCAGGGAAGGATGGATAAATGAAGGCCATGTGTTTGCGCATTGAACCAGGAGGATTACCAGCTCAGCTGAATGCTGCAAAAGATGAACGAATTTTGGATCTATCAAAGGGGAATTCTGGAAGTTGTAGGCAGCCAAGCCCAAAAGTAATGTTTCAAGCTTTAGAATTGAGCAAGCATGGTGGAATGGACCAATAAATGCTGCTTCATCAGTCAATGCCCAAGATAAGTTTGTTAATGAGCCCCCAGGCGTTCATACCATGCTCTACCCCATACAACCCTCTTCTATACAGTATGGACACGTAAAAACACGTGGAAATAAGGCTCAAATCTTATTAAAACTACTGAAATAACTGCATGATCAGGAGGATCACATTTAAATGCCAGGGAAGATGGACACTTGCATCTGGACCTCGTTCTCCAAGAGGAATGAAGACCCTGCCTCCCTCAGTCCTGGGACTCTCCTACACTGGGAGGTACTGTCCTTTGCAAGTCTTGCAGAGGAACACTTTAACGTAGAGAAAATTATACTGGATCTACTTTACCTTCAGTCTCTCCTGTTCTGGTTTCTTTGGTGCAGCCGGTTGACTGCCGGTCACAGATTTCAGTAACTCCAGGCCACTGCTCAGTGCAGTGGTCAAAGCTGGTCGATTCATCTTCTTTTCAGAGTCAGACAAAGTAGCATTGATTGGCTTCACTGGATGCGGGCTAAACGAAAAAGAAAAATCGGAATAAAATATGGCAAGTATCATATGGACCTAAAAGCAACTCAACAGGCTTGGGTAAACTTATCACAAACATCACCCACAGCCAAGCAGCCATTTTTATCACAGACATTTCAGTTTGAAATCAGCCAATCAAAAGCTTTAATTGGAAAGCCCACCGTTCAATAGTATACCTGCTGTACAGAGACTTGCTAATCACCTATAGGCTGGGGCCAGACTAGCACAAATGCTTTGTATGTGTAGCTTATGAGAGATGCCTGGAGACCCACAGGAACAGATATTTTAAGTTTTACGACTGCTCAGTGCAATCAAATTAGCGCCCCTCTCTGTTCCTCTTGCCTATACAGACACACTAATGCGTTATGTCACACTGTGGCTGATGAACCTTTAATGGCTGCAATCCCAGGTAGGGATCCTGTACGGTAAATAGCACTAGGTTCCCTAACAATTGCAGACAGGTGAGGGGGGAAAGAACGAGTGTGAGTGGGGCATTACCTTATTTATTGTAGCAATCATGACTGGGATGGTGTATTGATATAGGGAAGCAATGGTCAGTTACTAAGTATCCCAAGCTGACAACAGCTAAAAAAATATATATTTTAAACTCTAAATTGATAGTGTATTTTGTTTAGGTTTCCTGCTATCACTGCTGAATGAATGTTATGCTACAATAACCATCACCATACGCACTGTGTGCTGCCTGGAAAATGCAGTATTTCCTTTTTAAAGGGCCAACACTGCGGCAGTGATTTTACTGAGCATGCTTGTGCCACTGATGAAAGGGAGCAGCTGGGTAACAGAGGAGGAAAAACTAAAGAAAAATACATTCTGTAAATTAGAATAAAAAAAGCTAAATGGAGCTGAAATTTGTATTAGCCTTTACCCTGTTAAGGTGACAGAGGGACATGGGATGCAGAGATCAGCAGAGTCATGGTACCTTCCGCTGTAACACTCTGGTACACTGAGCAGAGCATGTGGCTACTGTGGCAATGGACATTTTAATCCTGTAGCAGTGGCCAGTGTGGCACTGTTCATTATTATACTTCTGTACTAGGGAATTAGGCTAATGAGATCCTAGGCACTGCAGTGCTGTTGCTGTGGAAACATCGGGCTGCCATGCATTATAAGACTGGCATTATGGGTACTGTTTGTAGGGGGTTGGTTGTAGTCTGCCCTACTGGCCTGGAGGGGTTCTGGTATGACCCTAGCTGTATTTTTATAGAGCAGGGCACATCAGTACTACGCCACCTACCTACACTGCCATGACATCACTGCACACAGAGCTCAGGCCAGGGCCATGTCTAGAAAAGCAGTACCCATTGTTTCCTGTGGGATAATCCACACAGTCTCTTTTGTTTGGAACCATAGACAATAATGAGACCAATAAAAAATGGCTAGTGTGACCCTGGCCTAAAATGCATATAGTCACTGTAAGCAGGGAAAGTCAGATGGTACAAGGCCAAGCGAACACACAGATCACCTGTGATACAAAAGGTGTAGAGAAGAAGGTGAGCAGTAAAGGACAAGGCTAATATGGACTTTAAGCAGAGGAGAGAGTTAGCATTTAGTAAAGGATAAAAAAAAAAAAAGAGACTGTGCTGCAAGAGAAGGAAAAGCAGAGGAACTACAGCCACCACCTGGAGAAGACTTTTCATGACCAGTGTAAGAAGCCTAGCCAAAGCCTGAGATGGAGTCCATAGTCAATAGGAGCACACACAAGATGTAATTACACAAGCCACACATCGTTTACAACAGGTCATTAAAACAAATTCACCACACGCACCAACCAGACATTCAGCTCTCACCTGGTTCTCAGTGGAATAAAAGGATTCTCAGCTGGCTGTGTCTCCTGGGTAAGTACCAAGAAGCCAGTTGCTTTCACACCACCAGTGGAGTCAGAGGACAGAGCTGCTGCAGGGGTGACTGAGGTGGTGGCGGTACTGACGGCAGAGGTTGTAGAAGGCATGATAGGAGAGGGAAACTTGGATAATTCAGGGTTTGGTACAGTTACAAGGGAGGGTGTAGAGAATGCCAATGGCTGGCCACCATGCAGGAATGGAGGTTTTACATCAACAAGGAGGGGGTTATGCGGGGTATTAAGTGCGGCTTGGGCATGAAGGTCTCTAAAGCTTGCATCCTCTGGCAGTGAAGCCTCAGAATGACTTAGCGAGTAATCTACAAAAGGATTATTGTTGCTCATTAACGGAGTTTTGTCAGTGGGTGTAAAAGGGTTTTTGGGTGAAGAAAAACTGTTGGCCTCATGAGCAGCTTCGATTAGATCAGATTCTGATCTCCAAAAATCCTCATTCTTAAAGTTCACAACTAAATCAGCCGACCAAGAAGACTGCTTACTTAGGGAAAGTTCAGAATGTAAGTTTTCTTGCGATAACCCTCCATTTAGTTCCGGCTGGCTGTCCAACAACTTGTTCATGGTCAGTCTATTCAGTGGTAACACAGTCATTGGTATTTCTGTATTTTGCTGTGGTTCGGCTACTTCTTGCTGCACCTTTTCACCCAATGAGGCTTGTAAATCTTGATCAAATTTAGGGGGATCAGATATATTACTTGGTAGCTGCTCTTCCACCGCAGACAAAAACAGTAAACTGGACAGGTCGGTTCTTTTTGTTGAATTAGAGGTTTCAGCCTCACTTCCTACAGGCTTCTGAATTTTAGAGAGGGGTATAGAAGTAGGCTTTAGGAAGACAAATTCTGAATTCTCCCGCCTAGTGCTACCAAGACTCAGAAACTGTTTATATACAGGGCTGACAGTTAAGTCAACACATGATCCAGGTTTTAAAATATTACATTTGTTTAGGTCTTCGGTACCTGAATTGTCCAATGTATCTAGGGTAAGTTTTGATGGGCAGGTTCTGAACTGTTCTGTCAAAATAGTATCATTAACATCTGAAAGGCAGTCACCATTGGAGACATCCAGTTTTTCCTTAGTTCTGATTTCAGTAGGATATGCACAAGGTCCTTCCATACAGGAGGTTTCTTTGTCAATTGCAGGAGACTGCATTGGGAGTTTAACCTCAACTATAGGACAAGGGGTTACTGAAGACACAATCTTTTGAAGTCCTACATTTTCTTTCTCTGTTTTTTCACTTAGCTGTTGGCTTGTGCTACTAATGATATCATCTCTAGGATGTATATTCTTGTAGTTCTCCTCATCATCTTTCTCTTTATCTATAGTTAATGTTCTCTGTCGGGGGGGCTTAGGAGGCAAAGGACATTCCATGTTGGTGCTCGGGTTCTGAAATTTTCCATATGCCTCATTGACTCTTTCACTCTCAACATAATCTGATACAGACAGAACCTCATGATCAGAAGCAGATATTAAACTGTTAGAATTATGGTCCGTGTAGAAAGAAGTGTCTTTCACCCCAACTTTCATTTGCAGTTCTCCAGCATCCTTCAGATCCATCTCTTGGTCTGCAGTTTCATCTGTCATAGCAATACTAACAGACCTTCTGCTTCTATATAGGGGCTGCTCATGAAGTGTCAAAGCTTTACAGTGATCACTGGTAGTGACCAATTGTTCCATTATCAAAGGTGCCACAGTTGCAATCTTGCTTTCATTGTCACTTACATTCATTACATCTGACATTCCAAGTTTTAAAGAATCTGAGAGCACTGTGTAGGAGATCTCAGGCAAACATTTATATTGGTTCTGATCAGGATAAGAATTCTCAGATTTTGTGACCCTTGTGGATTGTTGGCTGGAATTCTGTTGCCTCTCATTTTCTTCTGGTAAAGGGGCTTTTTCTATGTGTCTAATTCTTGCGGACTCTGCAGGTAGTGCGTATGCTAACTCATTGTTGGCTTGGATGGGTTTTGGTGCGGGAAATAGCCATGGCTCCTTATGATCCTTAGGATGCAACACTGGGGGTGAATGCATAGTTTGTTCATATTTCAGCTCTGGTTTAATGTTATCGATTAAGATATTCAAGCTTTCAGTATAGTAAGTAGAACATAAGGGAATTTCATCATGGCTTTTTCGGTTTTCCTGAGAGGATTCCGAATTATTTACAGCAGGCTGAAGACGACTGGAAGCAAACGCATCAAACTCTTCCTCCCACTCGGAGACAGCTACTGGAGTAACACCAGAAGATCTTAACGAAGGGGAAGATTCAGGACATTCAGCAGACACATCTTTAAAGATGCTCTTTTCTTCACAGAAAGGCTCCTTTAGGTTCTCTGGAGCTGAAGAAAAGGCAAATGGAGTGTGTTCTTTCACAAGAGGAATGTCCCTCTCAGCAGCCTCGGAGGTAGCAATAAACCCAGAATGGGAACTAGAGAAAAAGTGAGTAGGTGAAGAAGTATTTAGTAACTGGTCAGGCAAGAGATGTCCAGAGAAAGGGTTGGTCTGTACTGAGTGGAGGGATGTCTGTAGTGTTAGTTCTAAGCATGCTAACAAGCTCTACTACCAGAGAAAGCAGGTGCCAAAGAAGGTTCTACCTGAGGAGACACATCCAGGCTGTGGGGAGGGAATACAAATTGGACCCTCCAAGTTAGTACAAAACAGTTATTTCATTATGTGCACACACAGAACCACTAACCAAGGGAGAGCTGGGCTTACACCGGAACGTACAACACAATGCTAATCCTACACTGCACAGAAATTAGTTCCTCATAGGAGATAGAAATTCAGAAAGGAAAGCCTAACATTTTCAGACTCTGTAAAAGTGGAGTTGGCTGAATTGAAAGCTAACAAAGTTGGAAATGAAAACCCAAATGCAAAACTATAAAAAAAAGGACCTGCTCCACCCAAAAAAAAAAAAAGAGCTTGATTTATGTTCAAAAATGATATGCCCAGATATACAATATATTTTTTTTAGCAGCACATAAATTTCCGGAACCATTGTCCTCCACTAAACATCTGTACAACACATATTAAACAACCCGAGACAAGAAACTTAATAGAAAGGTCCCGTGTACTTTGCCAAACATAGGTTTCTTCATGTGGAAAAAGCCAAATCCCCCATTTACTGTGTGATCCTGCTAAAATGTTATCTATTCCTCTTTTATCCATTACATAAACAAACCTCTGTATCATTTCCTACAGAACATACACACACACACACACATCTTAATTTATAAGAGACTACTGCAACCATCGAGGAGATGAACAGCACAACAACAACATGCAAGAAGACAGTTTTACTGCATATGGATAAACGCCAATGCAAACAGCAACTTTCTTCTTTGTTTGGTGTTAGTTACCCTTTAAAAAAACAAAAACTGGTACATTGCTATTGGTAAATCAAAGGCTAATCCTAGTATTTTCCTAGGGTTGGGGGTGGGTAAGGGAAGGGGGGCTGAAAATATTTTAGAAATTCAGCCCTGTAGATAAAATGTCCAGTATTTAAAGCCCCTATCATGTGACTGGCAGGAGATCATGTGACTGACAGGAAGTAAAGCTTGAATACAATTTCACATCCATATAATACTGCAGTAAGCATCACATCCACCATCACACGACTTGTACAGATCAACACCTTCCACACAATCGGAAGCTTCCTGGGTAGGTTCGAGTGGCATAGTGCACAGAATCTAGGCAGAACTCTGTACAAATAGTAAGGGCAGCACTGCATCAGAGTAGGGAAACTCCAGGTTCAGAATTCACTGATTATTAAATAATATGATCTAATAGTCTCCATCAGCAATTTCATTAATATTTAATAGCCCAGGGCAGCAGAAGATACAATCAAACCTGATTAACCACGTCAAATCAAAAAATAAAATTACCCAGGATGAACCATTTTGTTGGTCACCAGCCACACACAAAACTATACTGAATGTATAGAAAAGAATAACGAGTTACTAAACTAACCCATGTTTATTTAACCACCATAATGGATTTTGTAATAGTTCGAGTAAGGAAACTGATAGTTCTGAAATATATTTTACTCAACAAGTCAATGTATGTGGTCACCAGAGCACCTAAAAACATTAGTGCATTCACATCTAGAACTTCCCGATCACAAACATGTTTTGTGTACCTGCATGAAGCCTGCATAACATTACTTCTCTACTGAAAAGGTCTCAGAGTTAAATATTCAAAAGGATACTACTAACCTTGGCTTTTGAGGTGTTTCTTTCAAGCCAAACCAGCCACCAGCCTTGACTTTCTCCTCATTGGTTGAAGGGAAATGAGGAACTGGATCTGAATTCCTGCTGCCAGCATCCTGCTTATTGGTTTCATGATGAAATAGGTTGGCCTTTGATTTTCTCTCTTCTCTTCCAATCCCTTCTTGAGGTTTCATCTTGGGCACATCCTCTGCAAACACCATAGGTGTGGTGATCTGCACAGGTTTGGTCTCTTGACGGATTTCTTCATTCTTAATCTTCTGGACAAGACTCTTAGCCGGCATCTTCACTTCTTCCGGAGGTGGACCAGATGGAGCAGCCATTTTCTTGTCTAGTTTCTCTAAGCTACGAGCTTGGTCCCCGGCTCCTTCATGAGCATTGCCCTCCTCTGCTTTCTTAGAAATGTTTTGAAATGACTTTGATGCGGGTGAAAATTTATCCAACGGACTTGGCGAAGGCTTTGGCGGGGGTACTTCTGTGTAGACATGGCTCCCATTGATGCACACAGAAGACTTTGAAATTGGGCTGCTCTTTGGCTTTAGATTTTGCACAGCTTTTGGTTCAGGGAAAATGCTTAGTTGGTTGACCTCGTCGCTAAAGGCTCTCTTGTGGGTCATCCTCGGTGACCCTCCATTGTCTTTCACTAAACAAACAAACAAACAAAAAAAAAAAAAATTATATATATATATATAGTGAAGAGTTAAAATACAACATTTGTCTGGTGAGAGAAAATATTATCCACCAAAACAGGTACCATAAAGCATCACATTGTGAGATGTGGTCCTTAGCAAAGGTCACTGTGTTCAGTTGTAGCCTTCATAAAGAAGAACAAGGATTTATAAGAAACAGTAATCAGTTCTAGCACAAAATTTTGTTTTCACTAGAATGGTAAAAATGGTATCTTTACAGTCTTCAAAACAAACAACTGGTACTTTAACTTCAGATTTCATTGATCCAATATATACCCCAACAGTGCAATTTA